>JANPWX010000070.1:3641344-3665054 GCA_024734555.1 Trochalopteron elliotii
CCTGAAGAAGATTTATCTATAAAGTAATCACTCTAAGGCTGTTCTGAACTTATTATGTTCTAAAATCTTTCTTAAGCAGGAGCTATCTGTCAAGGTGGTCGATCATTTCAAGTAAGACTTTGTGAGATTCATTCCTGTGTGGTTCTGTTCAGCACTTTTGCAATTTTGAGCTGTTTATACACAGTGTGCATTTAAGAAATTGAGTATGAAATAGACTCTGGAAGCAGTCTGGGAGATGATACTAGAATTCAAAACTGTCTTGATGAATCAGAGACCACTAAGGTGGCTGCAACCATCAGTGTGAAACTTTGTGAAGGCGAGTAGTATACATTGCTACAAGAAGCAAAAATCAGACCAATGTATAAAGATAATTTAAAGATTTTTATCATTGTAAAAAGAGAAAAATCTCATTCTGGGACATATGGAAAGGAGAATCCTTTTTATGTATGATAAATATTTTGTAAAGTTCCAGTGTGAGATAACTTTGATTTTAATATCTTTCAAATATTGTGCTGTTGTTTGTCAGTGTCTATCATGTGCCTGTTACAGCAAAATGACACAATCTTAAGTACTTATGGTGCAGTTGCAGCTGCAAATCTAATCCTGTCTTACATAGAAGTCTGGTGGGGTTTTTTTAATGTGGTGTATATTTTCAGGAGTAATGTAAAAGTGTATTGATATAAATGAGGTGAAGGAACTGACAAGCGTTGTTGAGTAGGGAGCCTTGAAGAGAAAATTCCTAATCAAAGTGGACAGTGTGTTCCCTTCTCCTGTTTAATTGGTATTAAGGAATGCATCTGCTTATCTTCATTAACTGTACTTGACATCTGTATATATGTGGTGTGTGTTTCACAACTTCCTGCTTTTCAAGAAGTGCAACAAAATCAAAGGTTTCTGAAAAACAGAATCACCACTTCAACGTCACTTGAAATGCATACAATTGTTTATGAGATAAAATGGAGGAGAATGTATATACTATCACTAGTGTCACCTTACAAATAAGATATGCCTTTGCTTCTCACCCTCCAAAAGATGCAGTAGGTTCATCTTATTTAATCGAGTTATAGAAAAAAAAACTATTCAGAAAAAGAAAATCTTGAGGGCTTTATATTTCCTATACAATGAAATAATAATAATGCAGTGAGAGGCACCATCATAACTTAATCCCTGTTGAAGGATATAAAAAGGGTAGACAAACCCCAGATAGTCCACAGGAAGAAGACATGAAGACTTTGAATACTTAAACTAAAAAGTAAACATGTTTTCCAAAATATCCACTGAATACCAGCAGGTATTTGTACATATCAGTTATATCTGCCTGAGCCCTCTTTTCTCCAGGGTATGTAGAAAAGTCCCATTTCTCTCAACCTCTCCTTATCTGTCAAATCCTCCAAAAGCGCTTTTAAGTAATTAGATACTTTAAAGCAAATATTGCCAGTTCTTTGTTGATTGTTTCAAACAAATGCAATCAAATATACTGAAGAGGCCCTGGAATGGGACTATTTACAAGTCCACATAGTGATAGAAGCAAGGGCTACAGCTTTAAACTGAAACCACAGGTTTAGACTGGATATTAGGAAGAATTCCTTTACAGTGAGGGTGGTGAGGCACTGGAACAGTTTACTGAGAGAAGTTGTGGATGCCCCATCCCTCAAAGAGTTACAGGCCAGGTTGGATGGGGCTTTGAGCAACCTGGTCTAGCATATGCTGTTCCTGCCTAGTGCTGTTTCCTTCCAACTCAAACCAGTCTATGAAATTTCTGAATATAAGCAAGCAACTCATTTTTATTTTTTTAATACAACCAATAAATGATGAACTCATTACACTTGCATAGTCTAATGGTTCAAACACTTAGTCTTGCCTTTTTAAGTAGTAACCCTCACTTAGGATCCACCTGCATGACAGCAGACTGACACTAGCTCAGTCTGCCTAAGACCTGAGTTGAATAGAAGTTAGTCTGGTTTGCTCTGGAAGCAACTACTTCAGCCTGCGCTTGGAGAACACTGAACTCTGCAGCTCATGGCACTCTACATTCAACCTTGTAGACATCCTTAATGCCTTTTCAAATATTTGAGCACTATTTAATGATTTCCAGATCATAAGAAATCTCTCCAGCTATACAAATAAATGATACAAAAATTTTAAAAGCCTTTTAAGACATGTTTATAAAACTTAACAAAAAAAAGGGTAAAAAAGGGGTGATTTAGATTCACTTAACCTTGAGCTGACATATGCTTAAAGAAACTCCGAGATACTGATTTTACATCTGAATTTCGCTTTTCATTCTGAAACACTCCCAAATACTCTACAAATTGTCAACAGATTTGGGAGACTCCCACTTTCTAGCATGGAAATGTGGTCACCTTCAGCACACAACAGAGCAGATGTCTCCATGCAGAGTCTGAAACTGAAGAGTGGGGCAGGATGCTCTGCTAGCCCATGCTGCAATTGGCAGGAAGAGAGAGGAACAGAGGAAACAGACTGTAATTATTTAATTTGGAATTTGGCCAAGACACCATGGCTGGCATTCCTGCTCTTTTGTAAGAGTGCCATGAAATGTCATGTTCTGCAACTAATTGGGAAGACTGGAATACGGATGGTAAACTTTGAAGAGCTGGAAAATTTGTTACTTCTAGCTGAAAACTAAGCTCTTCAGTTCAGGCAAAAGCACAGTCGAAGTCTCAGCAAATCACACATACTATATATTTCTTGTATTTTTAAACCCAGCTATAACTTCTCTATTTTTTTAAGCGTCTTTTATATTGTGACCGTTATCCTGACTTATGTAACTTATGTATATTTGTGTAGGTATTTACACACACACAGAAGTAAAAATGCATATATGCATGGATATGTTTATAGAGTAATTTAAAGGCATTTGACTTGCATATTATTAAAATATCGATTTATTATTTTTCAGTCAACTAAAAAAAAGTTGTTGAATTCTTGCATAAACTGAGTGCATATGTAAACAAATATTAAATGGCCTCAGCCTCACCTATTTGTGACACAATTTTTTTTCTTCTGACAACATTTGTAAGTGATATATCTCAACTTCAGTATGAATACTGTTATACAGATCAAATGCTTCCAAGATACTGAATAACGAGCTGCAAATATCAAGAAGCTTACCGTATTCTTTGTCTATTTGTTTCTTAACATGAAATTTGGGCAAACAAATTTAACAAGAGAATTTTAGTAGTTAGTTTGACAGGAAGTGTCTTCATAACCTTTGTGGAGGTGCTCAATGTAGAGCATTAATGTCATAGGTCATTTCACAATCCGTTTCCATCTCCTATACAAATATAAAGCTTTTCGTTTTTTGGAAAAGTATCTTTTCTGTTGTCATTTAATGGCTAAAAAAGTTACAAAATTTGATGCTATGAATTATTTGAATTATAAATTATTTAAAAGACAAAATTATAAAAATATTCCTAACCGATTCTCTTTGGAATTTATGAAAACCACTTAATGTTTATACATATCTTCATTACCTTTCATAGTTTAGCCATTCAGTGAGTAGTGCATGACTTGTCAGTATTTCAAATTTTCATTAATATAAAATGACATCCACATCAGAAAACAATAAAAATATTTCCATCAGTGCTCAGCACCCTATTATTCATGCTAATGAACACAAAGTTTAAAAACGCAATAGACAAGTCCAGTGGTTAGGCAGACATTCATCGTTTGCATGAGTGACATATATAGCTTACATTACTCATATTATGGCATGAACTAATGTAATATTGTCTCCCAATATATTAAAACCCCCTTAAAATTCAAAATATGAGATTAAAGTGATAAAACAAATTAAAAGTAGTGTGTTTGTCGTTTTTTAAAGACAGTGGGCTATGTTTTGTTCAGACTGATATAGTTTTTAAAAATCCTTTATTTAATTGAAAACTTTTTCAGATAAAACTAATGAAAAGCATTCTGCATACCACACAATTTATATTACATAATATGAAATGTATTTCATTTGTATATGCACGGGTATAAATATATAAATACATATGTATTCTTATCCATGTACTCCTAAATACACATCAAAAGTGCGTGCACCTGGTTACTGCATGTGTTGGGTATTTGACTACAGCAGATAGGAACTTTTCATGTTATACCTATGCTAGTTCCTCAAGACCAGTGGGGCCAAATTTGTAGGATATGCTACCTCCTGTAGGTGCATTCCAGGAAGAAGCTTCCTGTATCTTTGGCAAGATCCACTCTGGTCCTGTGAATACCTGTTAGCAATTATGATGCTTGTTCCAGTTTTATTAAAAAAAAAATCCAGTTTGCTTGAAATCTGCCATTTCACTTGCAGCTCAAACGAAAACTTATTGAATCCACCAGTTTTGGTTTTGTTAACTTGGGATCTCCTGCTCCTGCACGAGTTGATCCCATTTATCTGGGGAAGATGTGAGCTTCCTGGGGATTTGTCATTATTCTCTTTCCTGATAGCTTCAGGTGAGAGCCATTGTCTGACTCCCTTGGTTTCACCACTGATCTGTTTCTTCAGGGTAATCTGGTGTATCAGTTACTCACACAAGCTTTGGGAAATGAAGATCATGAAAAGGTAAAAGGGCAACAAATTCTTCCCTTCATCCCACTCACCCAAGAGGAAAACAGGTAGAAGCAACTTCTGGAGGATGTGGCTTCTGAAGGAGGTCTGGTCACCCTAATTCCCTTATCAGTGCATACTTTCAGGTTTTACTGGGTTTCAGGATTTGACTCCCATTTTTTTTCCAAAGCACTCCTCCAAGGTGGCTACACAAGATGCAAAGTTTTATACTTTAGCAACACTGAAATTGAAGATATCTACTGATGGGTATCATATAGATAGTGACGTGTCCAGCCACTTGTCACATTGTACTTTAAAATTCCTTCCATATACTACCTCCCACAATCAGGACATCCTTGGATTGTCACAAAAATTTCATGAAGGTTTAGGATACTGATCAGCAAGGTAAAACAGTAATTTCTGGAGGTTTTGCTTTTCATTACAGTAGATTTTTCTTACTAATAGTAAGAAATGGGGAGGATGTGTGGGGCCTTTTCACTGCCTGCACAGCTAAATGACAGTATGTAGGAAGACTGACAAGACCAAAGAGATGTTGTGGTTTTATTTAATGATAGCACTTTTAAGTCCTTTTGTCTGCCTTGGTCTTCTGAAATGTTCAGCAACTTGGCTTAGAAACTTGAACCCAAGGGCACAGCATGTACATGGAGAAATCCGTTGCCTTCTTGAGCAGAGCACAAGAACGTGGTCAGAGCTGCAGGCTGCAGGACAGTGCAATAAAATGTAAACCACTCTGTGGACCAGACTCAGCCACAGGTTACCAGCTGGATCATCCTGCTACACCAACACCAGAACACCCAATCTGCCCTGCTCAAGAGTGGCCAGAGTAAGTCAGGGTTTGAGGAATGTAAGATACTTGTGCATAAGCATTGCTGAGAAAGTTCTAGCATGTTTAGAAAACTGACAACAAGCTGCAGTTATGCCTTACCGGTAGAAGGCTGTAGGATGTTAGAGAAAATGTGCAAAAAATGCTTCTTCATACTGAGTGGTTGGTGAAGACTCTGGACCACAGCACAAGACAAAGGGAAAGGAAATGAAGAGGCCATGACACATACTAAGTAGAACATTTATATACAAGGGATCTCATCTCCAGGGGTGCTTCTGTTCCAGGCACAGGAAACCTGAAACTATGTGTTAAAGGTCCTGAGACCAAGAAAAAAGACAATTCTACATGGATGCAACAGGCCACCAAGTAAACCGAAGGAAACTTAACTACTTGGAACAAAACAGCAGTAGCATCAAACACATTTTGGGATGTACAGATACCACAAGAAAATAAAGTTATGTATTTGACTCGTTACAGCATATTTAGTTTGATACAGTTTCCCACTGCTTCAAGAAAGGTAAATTAAAATACACAAAATTACACTGTCAGCATACAAAGGGATGATGGTTTTCATGTGGCATATTCCAGCATTGAGTGCATAAACTTCTAAATTAATGAACTAAAAGCTTCTTGCCTTCTACTTGTGATGTCCCAAACACAACAGAATTTGTGACTATATAAGGGTGTGCAGAGAACAGATTGTGACTGACATTCTGCACAAAAACAAGCAGAGCAAAGATAGGCATGATTGTTCCAATAAACATCAGACAATTTTGCAATGCACATACAAGTCTGAACTCTCTCCAGTTTTCAAACAGCTATATAAAACCGTCCCATCCAAAAGCTTTGATATTTAGATTAGGATTGCTTACTTCTTTTTACATCACTGTCACTGTTTAACAACTAAATGGGACCCCCTAGGAGAAAAAAGGTCAGACATTTTTCTGTAATGAATCAAAATTACAAATATTTTATTGGTAATTTAGAATGTTTACAGTGCTTCATCCACAGAAGTTGCTATTTTAAGTGATCACAGAAAATGAAATATAAAATTATTTTATACAGCTATACAGAACAATTTTTAAAAATCCTTTAAACATTATTTCAGTACATACAGCATTCTCTTGCTAAGCCAGCTGTGTCTCGATTAAGAGCTGTTTGGGACACTGAAATGTCACAGCTCACAGCAGATGCTCCACAAGCATCAATGTTTGCATTTGATTCTCTGAGGTGTAGTACCAGCGTTTCAGTTCAGTTTAGGCAGAATTCAGAGCAGCTGGGGAACTTTACTACTACCTGAAGGCCAAAACAGAGTTTTGGTGTAGTTTCTTACAAGTTGTTTTTTTTTACCTTGAGCCATTCTGTGTGAACTCTTCAGACCATTGGGACAGATGACTCTGTCCCACCACTCGGGGCAAGCACACTGAATTCCTATAAAGACGCCTGTGTCTCTCTGCAATTGTTCTGCTACCTATGACTCCGTCTGAGGATTAGAGAGCATTGGACTGGACGTCTTACCCACAAGCTGATTTCACCCTCCTTTCCAATGTTTTCTAACCAACTCCTTAAAAAAAATGTATTTGGCTTTTTCTCTTTTTTTTGTTCAAAGTAGCAAATGTCGGATAGGTTTCTTAAAGAGCTACGTTGGGCCACAATTCTATGCAAACTGAATTGAATGGTTAAATATTTACTGATTTCAGTGAATGGAGGAACACACATGTACTGAGGAATTCAGAAAACACCTGTGGAGTATTAAGAGATTTAATCTTAGAACTGTCTAAAAACAGAGTTTTGGAATGTTTTATTACAGGAAATGAAAGCTTCAATATAAATGCTGCTTTGAATAATACTGAAAAAATGACAACGAGTGTACTAATATTTATATATGAAGCCAAAAAGGGGGCAGTATATATGGTCTTTATTTGCAAAACCTAAATATCTGACTTAGCAGGACTTAACAAAGAATTAGTCCAGGGAAAAAATGAAAACTATGTTACACAGTTGGCAATACAACAGCTATATTTTAAATAAAAATAACAATAATATACATGTACAGTATTGTAACTATATAACTTGATGAAAATAACACTGATCATTATCAAATCTAGGATTTCACTTACTATCCATCCTTAACAGATGAAACGCATTTCACAGAAATAGATGCAGGTAGGGTGACGTAAAGTGATATTCATGGCTTATTGTGAGAAAGTTACCATGAAAATTAAGGTAAAAATGTAAAGAAGGAAACCTAAAATAGATTTCTATTTATAAAAGTTCAGCATTATACCAGCTGAGTGGATGTGCTGCAGCAAGATGGCAACAGCAACCTTATACAACCTTGTGCACACCACACACGCTTGCACACACTCTCACACACAAACACACACGTGCCCATGCTCAAATGCATGTGCAGGGGTCCTCCTCAGCTTGATTATACAAGCATTCACTTACCAGCTTTTGATGGGTGGGGGCAACACCAGGAACGGGGCTCACCACCCTGTTTTTAGCTGTCTGCAAGGTAGCTGTAGCTACCTAAAGTCAGAAACCCATCTAACATCAGCTGAACATTTTAATGGAAACTGTTTTCATCCTGAGCACATTTAAGGCACTTTAGTAAAAAATCTGAAGTTTATCAAGACTAGGAAAAAAAGGTAAAAATCCTTACATGTGAGATCTGGAAATTTAAAATAAAAAAAATCCTGAGTTTTGATAAATAATTTTATTACAATAAAATACCAAACCTACTGAAAACATGTCTTTTATAAAAGCATGATATATGACATTTTTTCTTGAAGAACTCATGCCTTAGTGCATGAAATATGTTAATAAGTCTTTGGGGACATCTGTAGCAAATTAATAGGAAATGAAAAGTCAAAGAATGACCTGTCATGTATATACAAAACATGCATTGCTCCCGGCAACACACATCATGTTTACTACAGGCATCTTTATCTTTTTCTGTTCTTGCAGGGTCCTGCCCATATCTTAATACTTTACAATTAATTACATTTCACTAAACTATTTACAGAAGCAGAAACTAATCACACATCTTCTTATGCCCATAAATACAGAACTACAGAAGTAGAATATATTTTAAAACAGTATGAAGATGGGTATGCTACATAGTACTGTTCTCTAGAAGTACAGTTCATGAATTATTTTCTTTATGAAGATTTAAATCTAAATGAAGATAGAAGTCCGAATTCTCTCTTTTTACCTTGGTTACATTTTTTTCCACCCACTATTTCTAAAAAATGTTGCCCCAAGACAGTATTTGGATTGCAAAAACAGTTGTAAATTGTCACAAAAATATCTCCAGTAAAGAACCATGAGGCTCTGGAATGCCCACTTTTTACAGAGGATACAATTCATTTGTTTTCAAGTAAAAATAGCTGAAATAATAGCCATTGTCTGTATGTTTCTTCTAGTATAAATTTTTTGCTTTTGGTGTGTTTTTCTCTCCTTTGCTATCAATAAACACAAATACTCATACCCAAAGTGCTGCCAAATGCACTGAAGACGCACAGTGGCTACAGAAAGGAATTCATAGAGCCCTTGGGAGGTTCCTTCTGACAGTAATACGTAAAAACAATCATCAAAATAAAATGCACATTTGGCTTTACTGCATCCTTTAATATTTTCAGTAGCTACCTCTATAATACACCTGATAAAAATTCTACTTTTTAACATTTAGACTTCTATTACAAAGTATTTCATGTTTTATTTTAAAAAACTCACAATAGTGATGGTGGTTAATTTGCTTTATAAAAGATAATACATTGAGTTATATATAATAATGGCTTTGATCCAATTAACTTGATATTATGCTGCTTAATAATTACTGTGACTTCAGTTCCTACAACTGTTACAGAGAATACAAACAATCGCTTAATGTACAGGAAGTAAGGGATCATTTGGAAGTGCTGATTCAGAAGTATTCAAGTGCTAACAATGACTTGTTCTTTCTATGCTTTTCTTCATGTTCCATAAACGATGATTTCATAAATGTCCACGATTTTCAATGTGACACAATTTTAGGGCAATTTTTTTTAATGTTCTTTTTTTTGTGCAAATACAAAACTAGATTTTCGGGATGTTACCATCTTGTTAAAAGTAATTGCCACTTTTACTTAAAAAGGCACCAGCATCAATGTACAAGAATATACCTTTTATGCTTGTTTTATGAAGAGCTGTACTTGTTACTGGAGCGGAAATTATCATATCCGTGATCATTAGCTTTGAACTTTAAACAGGACTGCCTTTCCTCCAGGGACAAAAGATCTTTGGATTGGCACCAGCAACACAAGCATGACTGTTAAAATAAGAGAAATAAACATTTTACATCACTCTGTTTTTGCACACGTGGCAAAATGCACTGAAAATATGCCCTTTCTCAGGGGCAGAGTAGGAAAAGGCAAATGTGCAAGCTGCTGTTCTGAGATTAGAGCATAAAGCACAGAAATGGGGTTCAATTCTGAGCTGCTCAAATGGCCCCATTAGCAACTTTACTGCTGGAGTACAAGGAAGAATTATACTGAGTATATATAGTAACAGTCACACACATACTCCTTCAGTTATGGTCTGTAATTCTAAATGCATCTGAAAATAAAATTATGACTCCTTGCTATCCTTTCTCTGATAATCATTCTTGAGAAAAAAAAATATTCTTATCTATGCTTTCTAAGCAAGATGCTGCTATTTAGCTCATTGTTCTGAGGTGCAAAAAAGAGAAGTTAGAAGAAGGAGTGAAAACATACCTACAGTTCATACATTTACAAGATGTACTGCAGACCTTTTTTTCATGGTCCTGTCTGGCCTTTGGGTGCTGGAAGTGCCTTCCTCACACCCACTTAATTCCATGCTCAGTATATCCTGAGCACGTAAGATCTCTTACATGCTCTCTGCTGGCTCTTTCAGGGAGCCAGCCGCATAGACAGGGGAAGACAAGACCAACACTAAAACCTCCACAACCTGTGCTGACACAATTATGTGGGAAATACATTAACACTACTAGATGTAGAGCTGACTGGCTTCTGACTGAAAGATTTTTTCATCTGGCTAGTAAGGAATTTAAACAGCCAGACAATAACCCTAGCTGTGGCCAGTCCTTAAATGCTTGGCAAGAAAAGAAAAATCTAACACAATTTGCCATAAACAATGTAAGGACTCTGATACAGGGTCTGAAGATAGTAAGGGTTCACAAAAAAAGTCCAAATCTTCATATTTTCCAAGCAGACATGAAGGCTGAAGGATTGATGGGCTTCAAACCATATGCAATCCAGAGCCTGAAATCCTGTGTAGAGAGTTAGTGCCCAGCTCTATTCACCCAGACCAAGCCAGAACCATGAACAAGTCTGTCTCCTGAAATGTTGGCTGGAAAGGGACAAGTACAGATTTGCATCCTCTGCCTTACATGGCTGATTGAAGTACTCAATCAGGATGAGGGAGCCCAGGGTCAGCACCCTCCCTGTCAGGATGCAGAGGATATGGCTACGTGAATCTCTGCAGCACAGTCGCAGTCTGCTTTGTCAGTGCTCTGGAAGTAGCTGGGTGCCAGCTTCAGTCAGGAAGTGATGTAACACTGATTAGTATGGTCCCCAGAGGGTTTATTGTACACTTTGCTCTTTTGCTTTCTCTTTTTATTCCCATCAAACCTTCGTTGCCTCCTATGGAGCTTCAGCAGGAGAGGGAGAGATCATTTACCATAACCCAATTAAAATTTAAATTAAAATTTAGTGACTGTTTAAAACACTTTGTTCATGTCAAGGAATTAATTTTACTACTGACATCATCTTTTAACCAGAGGAGAAACTCCCAGCAGCCACTTACCTTAAAGCAGTTCTGGAATCTTTTGCTCACCAAATACAGAGCTATTGGATTGATGCAGGAGTTCAGTGAAGCCATGTTAATACCGATGTAGTCCATCACAAGAAAAAAGCTGTGTGGAAGTTAGTAAGACACTTCTCATTTGCTTTGAAAAGGTTTAGTAGAGGTTTACAACTATGTACACTGGACTCGTTTTCACTCAATCAAATCTAGTTATTAAATGTAATAGTAAAGGGGCTTAAATCAACAGGGTTAACTCATGCAGGTAACAGTTATACTCAACAAAAAAGTCTGAATCAGAAGACCATTCTTGTGAAAGTAATTTCAGGAGACCCAACCATCTTAACTTTTGAAGATGTTCCCAAGGTCTTTTTGCACAAACTGAATCTTAGCTGCCCTGTTGAAAGGGAAAACAGGGACAGAAATCCTTTGTCTATTCTCATAGCATCACATGACAGAAGAACAGTCCCAAAAAGGATCAGGAGGAAGATGGGGAAAAGAAAGGGAATTCCACAAAATTTTCTTTCTCTGCAATTGGAGTGAAACCAGAGGGTCCCAGATGAACAAGCAGGGACAACTCTAGATGTATAAAGTAAGCTAGTTCAATTGGAAATCCAAATATGCTTATGGAGAATGCCCACAATATACAGACATTTTATTTTTGCATCCTCACCTTAAAAGTTCACATCTGTTGGGGTCCTTCTGATCATAAATAGTGAGTTTCAAGATTCTGCTTAAGTGAAGTGGGAGCCAACACAAGGCAAAAACAAGTACCAGACAGAACACAGTTTTGGCCACCTCACGTCTCTGAGAAAGAAAATTGGAAAACAGTGTTACAGTTCCCCTCTCTCTCTGGATTGTTGTTGTCTTCTAATATTCAAATGTTTAATAAACAAGATAAAAAAAGCCTACCAAAATAGGAGTTAGGAAAACATCAAACAGCTTATATTCTTGGAATATATGCTTGATCTTTTCTATTGTTTTAGATGTCTCGCACTGATTCAATGTATCTCTTATTTCAAGAAGTATGAGTAATAATATGAAAAAACAAGGTCATGAAAACATTAACTTAAGCAATAATTTAAATTAAAATTAAGAACATATTTGTCTCCCTGATCACCTTCAAATACCAGCTTGTTTTCAATTGTATTTCCTTCTGCTTTGATCTCACATCTTATTTTAAATGCCTGAAGAGATTCCAATTACAGCTCTAACCAGGTAAGAGGAAAGGAGCACAAATACACATTATAGAACAAACACAGTTTAATTCTAATGATGTCTGATGTTTGTGTCTGGGGTACTAGTACCTAGGAATGTATGCTGGAATATGTTTTGTTCTGCTAACATATACTGCTAACCTCACTAGGGTTCAGCAAGAACTTGCTCCAAAATAATTAACAGTTTTATAGCACCACCTTCTAGACTAGAGGAAGACTTCAGTTTGCATTACAAAATAGCCAACTCCCATTGTAGTAGAGAAGAAATGAAACCTATAAAACCTGAAACATTAAAACCAAACAAGAAAGAAACAATTTTGTGATTTTCAGTTAAAATCTAAGGTTCCTTGGGGTTCTAATATATACATATGGATGATTTCAGCAGCACCACTGCTAGGAAATTTCTCTTTGCTTTTAATCCTGAATTCATACAAGAGAATGATGTGGCAGGAAAATCAATACAGTTATTAGTTAGCCTGTCTAGAGTTGGAGAGTGGACAGGGATAAATTTTTACCTGTTTTAAGTGGTCATTTAAAGCAATCTGCATCCCACTTTTCTTTCGTAACATCTCACAAGTCATAAGAGTATAGAAAAATGCTGTGATAGCCAGTGGCAAACAGAAGTAAAAGCTGAACAGCCACCAGTCTTTAGCTTGCTTGTAGAACTGTAAGGAAAATAGCAAAGCAAAAATAGGGTTAGGAATTAAATGCTGAGGATTTTGCTAAGTGTGCTGTAACTAATTGGTCAGTCTGCTCTGGAAAGCATTTCTGTAAGGTGTACATTACAGGTGAGAAAACAGGACAAGACAGCAGTACATTCAAAGCCCACAAAAAGTCAAAGACTTCTGAATGCTTTTCTTTCAATCAGTATGCTTCAGAAATGTCAGTATTTCATTTGAACATTATATTCACCTACATGTCACATACACCTGTGCACATTACAATCCACACAACACTGCAAAGATCCAAGGAACTCTCCCAGTGATTTTATAAATGTTAGTAACTTACCATCATAAAGGGTGTTTTCTGCATGGGGTGAAGCAAGCAGATTCTAAGATACCTTCCTCTGTACTCCATTGTAATCATGTCAAATGCAATAGCTTCTGGAATAGCCAGGATCACTGATATGACCCAGATCAGGACAATTTCCACAGCAGTCCACTTCGGCACACCAATTCCTTTAATGCGACTCCAAGAAGCGACTGCTCGGTACCTGAAGCAACAGCACACATTTACAAATTCAAAATACGAGAAAACTCACCCAGTTTAACTGGCTTAAATTCATCTTATTTGCATTGTATCAGCTGAGTGGAAAGGTGAATTTGAGCCAAGGCTGGTACAAAAAAACAAACCAGAGACTTCGATGAAAAATGGGTCTCACCTGTCTATACTGAGGGCACACAAGCTCAGCACTGTGATGCCCACTGACGCCTTTTGAATGAAGGGCACTAGTTTGCACATTTCAACACCAAAGGGCCAGTCCTCTGCAAGTAGCTGTGAAAAGAAAACAACAACTATTAGGAAAAAAAAATAAAATCATTCCCAATGCTGAGGCATGGAGTTCTGCCTTGACTGTTTTCCTTTTCCACTAGGCCTTGCCCTATGAAGACAGGCTGAATGGGGTTTGTTCAGACTGGAGAAGGTACTGGGGAGATCCTGTGGCAACTTTTCAGTACCTAAAGGGGGCCTGAAAGAAGGCTAGAGTGGGACTTTTTACAAGGGCTTTTTGTCATAGAACAAAGGGGGAATGGCTTTAAACTGAGATATTTTGAATGCTCCACCTCTGGAAGTGTTCCACGCCAGGTTGAACGGGGCATTGAGCAACCTGGTCCACTGAAAGGTGTCCCTGCTCATGCCATGCCATGGAGGTTGGAACTAGACAACCTCTAAAGTTCAAGTCAAACCATTTTATGATTCTATGCAAAACTTAGTCAAGAAGAACCTTTTCACGAGGGAGCCCCTGAGGTGTGTGACCTAAAAACTAGACAGTAGCAGCAGTCACTCCCTGGTGGGACAAGGGTATCACTTAAGTCATAGTCCTGCCTCCTTAAGCCCTGCAAACTCCATTCCTTTTGCTTCTCAGTGTTTATGGGAAAAAATTATAGAGCAGGTGAGGATCTTCCTCATCTCTGAATTGTCTTTATCTGCCTTGAGCGTTCGTTGCTTTTCTTGCATGTTTCAAATAACACACCCTTGACCAGAAATACAGAAAATCACTTGAGGCTGATCAGAAAAGGGACAAAGCCAGTAGGTGCATATCTGAGGTGGGGTTTATTTGAAGCTTGGTGTCCAGGCTCCAGCAACTGAAAAGTCAGGCAACACTGGAGAGAAATGTATCCCTCACAGTTTTTAGCTGACCATATGGTAACAAATGAAAGGACCTGCTGGAGACTCAAGGAGCACAGGCAGATAGTTTGATCTAAATGTTTTGCAGCAGCGAAAAACATCAGATTAATCCCTCACTGGGATTAAAACTGGTCTTCATTGACCAGTTTACCAACATTCTGTGTAATAGTACCAAAAGGACTATCTACACCTTCAGCATACCTCTAAGTACTAAGAAATAGAGAAAACAGCACAATGCATTTCAAGTTGGCTCACTTACCCTTTGAATCATACATTTTAATGGAAACCTTGTCACATCCCCAGCTGCACATTTTATCTGATCTAGGGGAAAAGATTTACTGGACACAGAAACCACCTTCCTCACAGCTGATTCTATGAATAGACAACTGTCTGTAGCCTCAGTTTAGCAACATTTAGCCTTTTGAACTCTGCTGTGAGCCTCTTTGATGGTCAAATACACCAGAGCAGCAGCCAAATCTTCCAGTTTTCATTAAAACAACATTCTCCACAACAAGGGTTGTGCCAAGAAATAGACGCAATTGTTACATAGAAGAGTAAACTTTTGGAGTTTCTGTAATTAGTTAGATTATCTAAGCCCATCTCTGTTTTTCATAACTTTCTTCAAATGAGGTCTTTGGAATCTAATGCAGATACAGGGCTACAAAGTGGAAAAGCAAGAATGAGGACTACCCAAAAGAGACTGGAAAATCTTTCCCTTGGCTCCAGTCTCTTCAAACAACTCATTTAAGAGGGTTGTAAGAATGGAAGAATAGCTTATCATACTGCGTGGATGTTTCTTGGAACCTGAAAGGCTATGAAACCCTAAGGAGGGCTCTGGACAGGCTGGATTGATGGGCCAAGGCCAAGGATATGAGTTTCAGCAAGACTTGGGTCACAACAGCCCCATGCAGTGCTACAGGCATGAAGAGCGGTGGGGAAGTGGCTGGAAAGATCTGTCAGAAAAGGACCTCGGAGTGCTAGTGACATTTGGCTGAACATGAGCCATCAGTGTGCCCAGGTGGCCAAGAAGGCCAAAGCATCCTGGCCTGGATCACCAGGACCAGGGTAGTGATTGTCCCTGTATTTGACACTGGTGAGGCCACATCTCAAGTCCTGTGTCCAGTTCTGGGCCCATCACTAAAAGCAACACGTTGAGGTGCTGAAGTCTATTCAGAGAAGGGCAACAAAGCTGATCAAAGGTCTGGAGAGTAAGTTGCATGAGGAGCAGCTGAGGGAGCTAGGAACATTTAGTCTGGGGAAGAAGAGACCTTGCTGCTCTCTACAACTGCCTGAAAGGAGGCTGTAATAAAGTGGGGGTTGGCTTCTTCTCCAAGTAAGAAACAACCGGACAAGAGGAAATGGCCAAGTTGCACCAGAGAAGGTTTAGATTGGGTATTAGGAAAAATTTCACTGAAAGGGCTGCAAGGCATTGGAACAGGCTGCTCTGGGAAGAGTTAAAAAAAAATGTACATGTGGCTCTTAGGGACATGGTTTAGGGATGAACACAGTCGTGGCAAGGTTGATGGCTGGACTTGATAATCTTAGATTTTTGTCAGCCTTAACTATTCCATGATTCTATAACTGAAGGTAGCCACAGAGTTGCCTGCTCATGTTGGTTTGGTTCAGCAAAGTCCTTATGCAAACGTACATGTCCATCTAAGGGTAAACACTTATGTGGTCCATGAGAGCTTTTTGAAGAGTCCTGATATAATTTAAATATAATTTTATTTAAACACAAAGGAAGTTAAGAACACTTCATGACCGTGGGCTTTTGGGAATCTCTATGAAGTGCCCACCAGTATTTTCCTCCAAATACCTGCTTTAGCATTTGCTGTAATGGAAATTTTAAAAGAACAGCAGTACACAAACTGCAACATGGCCCAGCTATTTCTTCAATGATCTACTTAAGTAAGACAATAAATATAATGCCTCTGCAGAAACGAAACAGAGAAACAAATTCTAAGGATTTATGTTTCTCGAGAATTTTATGGAAAGTAATAAAGCACAGGAAGTAGGGATGAGGTTGTAATACCCATACAGTATCTTTTGCTTATGTGATGTGGGAAAATAACTGTGTGTGATTAAAGTATTTTCAGTAAACCCTCTCCCTGAGATGGCTTCTGAATTTCTGTAAGGAGATGACAGGGACAATCTACTATTAAAACTGTAATGTGAATAATTACATGTATTCTAAATTTATACCCTTACAGAATTGAATGACACCTGGACTAATTTATATCAATCATGCAGTGAACCTCCAGCCTTTAACATCTATTTGCCACAGAAATCAAGGACTGTGTAGCTAGTACACTGTATACTTATTTATGGTACCTGCTGTACATTGTACATGAGTGTATATTAGACTGGAGAAAACTCATTAAAGAAGCACTTTGAAGTAAAATATTTTTTTCTTTGTAACTGAAATGCAGAATTTTGGCCAAATCTCTATTGGCAGGATATGTTTTATTTACATCTAGCTGGTGTGTAGACACTCTCTGTCTCTCTTCCCTAAAATCACAACAGTTCAGCCACATGTTGTAGATTTTGCTGAACTAATACTTATCTCTCAGGTGCAGACAATCACACCTGTGCTCCAAACTGACTGGATTTGAGCCAGCTCCAGTTTGGGATTTTACAGGTGTGGCACACGACTGAATGCAGTCTACCAGAAGAAAGGATGCATTAGCTTCGGTTTATCATAACAAATAAACATTACTTTCATTCAGCCAGCTTATATCAGGGCAAAATGGACATGCAGCTGTCTGCACTGGATTGCAAAAACATGTGCTTTATGTCTTGCAGCTGATGTATTGTGAAATTTGAGCATTTTAATGCATGAGTCACAAGTTTCTCTATCATGGTATTGCAAGCGGTTAATGATATGCTTTACACCAAAAGCCTGAAAACATTAAGAAAGTAAAAGGAAGAAAAAAAAAAGTTTTGATTGCTGAACTATGTTTCCTTGATGTTTCTGTTTGTTCTCTGTACTGCTATCCCCTTCAAATAAGTCCTTGATGTACAGTGAAGACCCAATGTAAAGTGTTGGGGAACATCACCTTTGTGGACAATGGTAATTCTTAGTGAAATACAGATGTAGCCTATTGCAATTTTGTATGAGGAAAATTATTCTCTTATGAGTCACAATAAGGTAGCTGTAAAAAGATTGTCATTTTACAAATGACAAATGACTTGGACCCATGAGAGGAGATACTGCCAAGTGGCAGCAAAGAGAAAAATAATGTCGTGTTTTCATAAGTAAGATACCAAGAGTAGTCTACCGCTGGCTGTATTCCGAGTGACCTTTCCAATGTTTTGTAGTCACTTATTTTACACAGACGAAGTTTTAATTGCTGAGCAGCAGAGATGTGTTTAAGATGAAATAGATCAAAAGGAAAGAGAAAACATTGCAGAATGAAGTGAAATCATACCTAAAAGAGCCAATACATCTGACGCACGCTTAGCCAACACTTTCTCAGACCAGACAGATCTGAGCCTAAACTGATGTACAAGCTGCAGAGCTATGAAAGAAGCCACAAGAGATGCTGTGACTCACAGACACACCTGTGAATCACAATTCCCACTCTGCTTCCTCTTAGTTGTGCAAGAACTGAAAGATGTTCTCAATCTGCTGCTGGAACAAGCCAGGCTGCGAGCATGATGTGCTGCTCTAGGGTGCAGCTGCTGTGGTCCCCAGCCAGAAGGCTGATACCTGGCTCCAACCCACTGCTGTTCAGGGGCTGCAGTCAGGCAGGAAGAAGCATCAAAGCGTGCAAATATTCCCGTCAGTGCTCAGTCCCGAGCAGTAAATGCAGATGGAAAATGCAGAGTGGGAATTCACGCTTCCGCCAAGCCGTGTGTTCACCACAAGTCTCGTTCACAGAACACTGGACTTGATTTTCATCATTATAAACAGCAGGTACAATAGAAACCAGACACACAGCTCCACACCTAATTCACACGTAATAGCTTTTCAATACATCTCTGAAATGTCTGGTAGATTTTCACCTGATTTTTTTTTTTTTTTTTTTTTTTATACACAGGGAGGTCATGCAGATATTTTACAGGAGCAAGCATCTTTCCAAACAGAAAAATTGCCCAGGAAATTAAGTTTACGGTCAGGGATAAGTCAGACAACATTAACAACTTATTATTATTTAGCAATAATTATGTCAGGGTAAGGATGTCCCCTCTAGACATGAAAAGCTACCTGCTTTCAAGTGTAGCTAGGAATGCTTTCTTATTTATCTATGATATTTATGATCTATCCAATAAATAGTGTAAAATCTTAATATGAGCTGTGCAATTACTTTCTTTTCTTGTATCTTTATTATAACTCCTGCTAGAAACTTAATTTTAAAAAATTAAGATAAAGTAATTTTATACAGTCATCTTGAAAATGACAGAAACCTCATAATGGGCTGTGAAATAAAAAAATTCTGCAATTTCACAACTTCAGTGGAAGGACTGCGTCAAAAGTAACCACTTAGAAAGCCATGCTGCTGTCAGATTGGGATGCATAAACACAGGGTAGACAAAAAAGCCAAAACGGGTCAAAGCTTGCTTTGAAATTTGTCACATGCATCTTTTATACATGTGAATGTACACACAACAAATGTAAACATAATGAAAAAAACTACTTTCAATTTACAAATTTATACTAGCATCATCTAACTCAATTCACTTTGGAGATCCACCATGAAAATTATGTATGTGTACTTTTAACAGCATTCAGACATTTCCACTACTCCATATACTTGACTTGAGAATGGACTGTTCCCATCTAAAGTTACCCCTCCCCACCAGTGCCTGCAGAGTCCAGACAGGTTCCTCCACTGGACAATTCAGATCTTTCTTAAGTGCCTATAACCTGCACTTGTTCACCATAAAGCGTTCTTAAGGAAAACAGACTTCTAGCTTAATATGGTCAGAAATCAATAAACTTTGTGTAAGAAACTCTGAAATAAACTTTGCAAGCCCTGAAGTAAGTGGTTGAGATCTTGAAAGAAAGGAAATAATGCATTTCTTCCAATAAAACAGCCACTATCTTTAACATCAGAAGAACTGGCAACCAAGAGTTCTAATATGGAATATTAGAGAATACTTTCTAAAGAGAAGCACCTTAATTAGAAAGTTAGAAAAAGGTTGGCTTTATCATAATGCATGGCCTACAGATACTTGCATTACAAGAGTTAGTAAGTTAATCACAAATAAATTTCCATGGAGATCTTTTTCAGAGCCTTTTTCAGAGAATAGCTGGATTAAAAAAGGAGCTAATGTGTGTCTGCATGGTATACAGAATCCCTAATCTGGCCGTTCTTGTATTTCCAGTGCTTGATAACGTCATATTATGTTAACCATAATTTTTATGTAATCCCTAAATTAAGTTAATGAAAATAAATTAGTGCCTACAAAGCTAGCTCTTGATTACTGGCTTGAATAAAGACCAGATTTTTTCCTTCCCTTGAAATTTCTTCACTCTTCCATTGCACTCTGAGAAAAAGAAACCCATGACAGTATTGCCAGGTAGATATCCTTCCTCAGACATTTGTTGGAAGTCAGAGTTCAGAATGCCCCACAATAATGCGCAGAGCCTAGACTGCTCCCCTTGTTAAAAGTCTATTGGGATATGAGAATAAATGGAATTTAATATACAGGAATGAATATCACAAAATAAGAGAGAGAGATGTTGTTTGAGAGTTTCAGAAGAGAAAGCATGTTAGTGTGTGATTTGATTATGTTTTTTTAAGCCTATAAGAGGCAAAACAAGTGTAAGTTTGGAATTTCCAGTCCTGATGTTTTTGGTGTCTTAGACATGGGTCTTAACAACTTTATTTACTTGGGAAGGTCACACAAACTGTCCAGAACAGCAGACCTGTATTGTTAGGTGCACAACTGCCATTGTCTTCCCTTCCAAAGTTTAAGTACAGAGAAGGACATAAGAAGCTCACTGACCACCTACTCTGTCCTTCTGCCCCTTAATTGCTGTTTGCTGCCTCAAATTAACAAGGATGTGCTTACCTAATCTATTTAGTGGAGCAGCACAGGATCACCTGCACATCCAATTAGTAACAACTTTACAAAGTATCTACACTGCCAAACCATTACATACTGCAGAAGGACTGTCTCAGACTTTCCTCTGCTTCCCATTCTGCAGCTCGGAGATCCAGGCAAAGTCAGACCATTTACCAGGACCCAGAATGCCAAAAAGGTCTGCCAGGTTCTACATGCTGGAACTGAATGTCCTTCAAGCCCTCATCACCTAGCCAGTTTCCTGACTGTGTGACAGATTCTGATATTTTCTATTGAATATACTGAATGATATTCAAATTTAGCAAGTGCAATGCAATTAGCATCTTATGCATTGGACTGCATTTGCCTCCCTATCCAGGTAACACCTGTTTTTCTTTTGATACCCTTGATTGAGGAGATGTCAATTTTCATTTGTGCACTTTTTCAGCTACTTATGTATTCACTTAAATAGGCACAAGGGACATCTCTTGCAGTTGTCCCTTTTAATACCTAATAAAAAGCTTCTTCTAGTGCAGCTTTTGAATTATCTCCTGCGGGTCTGTCTGGAAAGCATTCACAGATACTTTCACACTTTCTAGGGCAACTGTTGTGGAAACAACTGCTGGCATTTTATTAACATGAGAAATTCCCTCACACTGTTTCATGCAGCTGCTTTACTGACGATGTGGTAGCAAATTCTGAATCTGGATCTCTTTCATGCAGTCTTAAATTGTTTCAAACTGCAAGTTACAATTGCTAAGTGTATTTGATTTACTGAGGGAGCCTTTGCTTCTAGTGCTGCTGAGTGATCAAAGCCAGGTTTTTATTGCATTACTGTATGTATTCTCCCTGTTGCTCTGGAATGAAATGGGATGTAGAGTGGATAAAAAGTTATCAACTCAAACTGACCTCAAAATTTTGGTTAAATAAACACAGTATCTAATAGGCGTTTTTTCTTTTTTTTTTACTAGCATTTATTCAAAAATTCTGTCTTAAAATAGCAAATATTTCACTCATTATTATAAGGAATTGTACAAAGTGATTATGGGCTATTCAGTAAGATGAGTAGCAGTGAGGAAGATGTAGCACCTGAGAGCTATTGCACATCTCCTAGCATTATCAATAGCACAATTAAATCCCAGACTTGCAGCTGGTGTAATATTTATTGGTCAGCAGCCCGACCCTTTATTCCTCCTTCTCCAACCTACTCACAATGATACACTTGGTGACATTCAATCAAGGTTAAGAACTGGGTGTATTACTGCATATTAACACTGATTTTAAAATTATCACTGACATTGCAGTCTCATACTGAGCATCTGTTATTGATTTAATCTTTTTGATTTTTATGAGAACAGACGAAAAGAATGTTTTGTTCAATATATTTTTTTACAAAAACGCATTTTTAAAGCGGTTGTTTCTACTTCCACCTTCATTCAAAACAGCACAATCCTCTCACAAGAATTGAGAGTGTACAGTATAAAAACCACTAAAACTTCAAATCTGAGAATTATCATGTAATCTAAATTAACTGGATCATGAATTTAACACAATGAGGACATTCCCTGCTTTGTAATACCTCAATATTTTATAAGGATAAAGAGAGAAGATTCTCTCATCTCAGCAGCTTCTGGGATAATTATCATGGATTCAAAATATGTCCCTTCAGCGTGGCTTTCTAAAAGTACAAGTACCAACACCTACTTTACAATCACGCATATAAAGTGAAGAGAAGGTGATAGATGAAGACTTTTCTGTTCACTTTATGAAGTCACCGATGGGTGCTCAGGTATCCAGACCGTAAACTTTCAAAGCAGAAAGAGCTCTATTATTTCCAGTACACCTTCAAAGAGTGCTAGATTACAACTAGAAGCTGGATTCAACTGCCCACCTAATTCCTTGGGACAAATGGATTGCACAAGCTGGGTAGAGAAGACACGGGGTGTACTCCCTCCACGGCAAGTCTTATCAAGTCAAAACACTGACTACTGAAGGTGCAAGAGGAGCAGGTGTGGCTCATTCCCTCTCGGCTGCCCATGCTGCAACACCGGCAAAAGGTGAAAGGGTTCACATCTCAAGCAACCAAGAGATGTATAAAACCGCTTAGCTGAACGACCTTCGTTCCTCCTAGAAAAGCCTCCGTGCCAAAAGGGACTGCACAGACACATGTAAAGTATCACGACCAAGCTTGCCGCAGCTGAGTACAAGGGACCAAGTGGTTCCCACAGGAGAGCGTATTTTGTGCCTCCCCTCCACTCCTCGACCAGCCCACTGAACATTTATCTATTGCATTTACTTCCTTTACCCCTCCGATAGCACCTGTTTCCAGGTGACTTTCAGAGCTTGGCCGTCTCCATTCTGCCCCATTCCCAGCCTGGAACGCTGAGAGGGATGAGACGGAGGAACAGAGAGGGTGCCATCTGCGACCACATCTGACCAGAATACCACCCTCGGGCAGGGTTGTGTCCTGAGGTGAAGTCCAAGGGTGTCCCCCAGCAAGGAAGGGCCGCGTCTCCCCGCGGCGGGGACTGGCATCAGCGGGGGCCGCGGCAAGGAGCACCGAGGGGTGACCATCGCATCCCCGCGCCCGTTCCCCAATCCACCCCCGGCCCCTCCTCACCTTGTAGACATTGATGGGGATGTCGATGATGATGTGGAGCAGGTCGCCCAAGGCCAAGCTGGCGATGAGAATGTTGGGGCCGTTCCTCATGCACTTGTTCTTGTAGATGATCCGCAGCAGCGTGGAGTTGCCGATGATGCCCAGGACAAAGACCAGGCAGGACACGACTGTGTTGATGTACTTGAAAGTCTCCTTAATCTCCGTCTGCCCTGTGCACATGGGGGGCGAGGCGGAGCGCGGCCGCCCGCCCGCAGCCCCCGCGCCCTTGGGCAGCGCGGCCGGGCGGG
>JANPWX010000070.1:3665440-3677503 GCA_024734555.1 Trochalopteron elliotii
CGCCCGGGCTGCCTGTCCCCTCCCGGGCCCGGCTGCCGCCGCTGGCCAGCGATGGGCGCTGCGCTCGGGAAGGCGGCAGGGACAGACGGGCGCTTGCGGCAGAGCCGTGTGTCCGTCAGCCGCGCACCAGACCCCGTGGCCAAAGTCGCGGTGGCGGCGCAGGGCCCCCCCCCCTTTCTAAAACATTCAAGCGCATCTGTCCCATCAGTCACAGCCAGACCCCACCCGCGTCCTCCGCCCCCAGCGCAGCCCAGCCCTGCCCCCCGCCTGCCGGCCCCGCGGAGCCTCCCTCCCATCACCGCTGTCAGGACTCCCCCCCGGCCGAAGGGCTCCCAATGTCGGCACCGACCGGGCGGAGTGCCCTGCCACCTCCCCCTCGTCTTGTACCAGGCTGACTTGGCAGCCCAAAGAAGCAGACTTTGCGGGCTTTGAAACAATTTTTCAGGAGGGTTGTTACAAGAGGTATGGGCATTGCTGGAGGACGACTGGGAAGCAGAGGGCATTTCCCCGCTGTCCTGTCCGAGTCTCACTCCCAGTAGCTGGGATTCTCCTCGCCGCAGAAATCCCCTTGCACTGCCGAAGGGGCACACAGGCTGGAGAAGCTGCCTGTACAACGTCTACGAGTTTAGTGCCATGTTTTAAAGCGCTTCACAAAACCTTTCTTACATCAGAAACAGTATTTTGACTGCTCTGAAGCTGCAGTTCGGTTATCTACTTGGTTGCCGTTTTGGGCAGCCTTAGCAAGGCGTCTGATCTCAGTGAACTCGTTCCAGTCGTTGCACCCTTCAGTGAAGCATAAGGAAAGGAGAAAAGAGATTTGTACAGGATTTTGTGGAGACTAAGAACAGCCTCTGCATGTTGGAGACCATTGCATGTCTAACTAAAGAGAATTGAATTTAAAACTGTTTTTCAGCATCTCTGTGTACATCTCCCTGATGTTCTTTTTTCTTAAATCATTCTGGACGCTAAATCTTGAATATACACATGCTTTGTTACAGAAGCAACCTGCTCACCTACATTATTGACATACCCATATGGGAAAACACTGAAAAAGCACATGCTTTTTTTCAAAAATTGGCAATCTGATTTATCTAATCTTTCCAGCATCTTCTGCTAACATACCCTTGCACTACTGGAGCAGACAGCCTTTACTTGTCCTCATTTAACTTCCTTTTCACATCCCCATCTTTGTTTAAAAGACTTCTCTATTAAACACCTTTCTCATTCAATCATTCTTGATCAGTTTCCTCATTTATGTCACAGTGATCTTTCATCCAATTTTAAATTACAGTATTTGTGGAATGAAGCCATTAAAGTCACTTCTAAACTGTACAAGGGTACCTGGAGGCTAATTGCGCTGCGGCTGGAAGACTGATCTTTCCAAGTTCAGACTTTTCAAGACTGCGTTGTGCAACATGATTAATTTTTAAACACCATGGCTGATTCCTCTCCCAAAGATAAAAGTATGAACATTGAATTCTATATTATATTCGGAGCCCTGGGGATTTAAACGGCCTTTTCAGTTTTCACATTGGCATTTTCTCAATTTCTGATTCAGCAGTCCAAGAGAACAATGTTTTGCTAAATGCAATATTGATTTAGAAACTCTTGCCAATTAACACAGCATTAACTTTAATCTCAAAATGCTTTTTTACTTGCAAGGTACCAGCTGAGTCTCAAAGGCTTCTATGCTGATCCAGACAATCAAGAAATATATTGTGACTTCAGTAAGATACATTTGCTAACATTTTTATTATAACAACTCCATAAGATGTTTGTTACTAGTGGCATCTCTATTGCTGCCACTTACTTCAGCTCCAGATGCTTTAGTAACAGCAATTTACTTTCTGAAATGTTTCATGTTAGTACGTCCAAACTTAGTATATTCAGAACTTTGGGCAGATGCTGATACCCGAAGCATATTGGTCTTTAATATTGCTCAAAATGAGTCTATGTGACAAAGTATCTAAACTGCTTCTAGATGCAACTAGCTGAATTTACCACCCTTTTTAGTTTCTAGTATTTTTTCAGATATTTGAGGAATTAAATCCAACATATGCTGTGGAATAAGTCTGCTTTAATTAATGAAAATTAAAGGAAAACAGTTTCATATAAATTTATGTGAGGATTAAGATAATACTGTATTAAATACCAAGACCATGTCAGATATCTTGGCAAATTAACTGTAATTTGAATGAAGATCAACTAGCAAGGTTAATTTAGACTTTGACAAGAGAAAAACATCTGTAAATATAATAAACTTATGCCCTTTAAATGGCCTCTGCTAATTGAGCTATGAAAGAAATTCCTTACTGAACTGTATGGAATACATTATATAAGATTATGTATGCTGCTGCTAATGTGTCTGGCTTTTTTTTTTTTTTTTTTTTTTTCCCTGGGAAGCAGAAATACTCCTTGTCCTATGGAAAGTTCACTTTTGTAAAAAGCAGGGAAAGCTGGACCTGCCTGTTACTCATTTTATTGTATTCTGCACTTCCACTGCATTTCATCCCACCAGATATTAACAATTATATGAATTAGCCAGTCACTGTTTTAATTATAAGTCAGATGCAACATTTCCATCAATGACTGATAATGTTCAGACTTTTTTTTTTCTTCTAATTTGGATTGCCATTTACAAAGCAAAAAGACTGGATAACTTGTAATCATCACCAGGATGATTTTTAACAAAAGAAAGACTTTATGTCTATTGTGTTACATGTAATATAAATCATGAGAAGTGGTCACAATTATGGCATCAAAAAATCCTTTAATTAACAAGCTTATGAGACACACTGTGGGATTGTATATTTTAATTCATATAATACTTTATTGAATCAATGAGAACTTTGTTATGAGTTTGCAGGTATTTTTGCAAATACCATTAACTTTCTGCTTATGTTGTTCAGCAACTAAAGCAGCTTCAGAAGTCTGCCCCATCAGGCCTGCTTATTGAGTCTGGTGGAAATTTGCCCACTAACTGGGGCAAGTCTGGGATGAATAGAAAGAATAGCTGTCTCAGTGTGAGCCACTCATTAGATGCATGAGTTGAATTAAAGTCAGAAAATAGTCCTCTGTGTTACAGAAGTTACTATAGAAACATTACCAATGGCAATTTTGAAAGAATAAAAGTACTTTGAGAAATTGAGATATTAGGGTATTGCAGTTTTGTAACTGCATATGTTCATGTACTGGGCAGATGATAAAGAAGAATGACATTGTCTGTCTCATTTTTTTTCTTAGACTAAACTTATGCAAAAATATGGAATTCTTTTCAGTATGATGTATAGCTACGCTTTGTCTTTTTCTACAAAGCTAGCAACTTCCGTGAATAGTAGTGTTGTCTGTCAACTGCAGTGTATTGACATTGTACCTAATGTATTTTATCATTAAGAGTTACAACAAAACCCAACCAGTAGATAGCACCAATGAAATGTGGAGTTTGGATGCAGATACCTGTTTTAATGTAGATTACATTGTATATGATTGCAAGATCAAAACAATGAAAGACAATGAAATTTGTACTAAGAAGAAAACATTTGTCTGTCTCTTATAGTCTTTTTAATAGGATCTTTAGGATTTTTTAAAATGGAATTAAGTTCAAGCCTTTGAGTCAGGCTGGAAATTGAAATTGATAACTGAAATTTTTCTTCTCATCTAATTCTAAAATTAAAACCAATATGCCACTTAGTAAAATTTATTCCCCTCATCCTTCCTATTCAGTAGCAGCAAAGGAAATCACAAGGTAAATTACAGTTCTGAAACTGATATAGCAGTATGTAATTAAATTGTGGTTTAAAACACACTGAATCATTGTCTATTCAGGGAAAAGTTACTGAAATGGCTTTGGGGAAGCTGCAGGTTTGAAAGAGTTTTATGGAAATGATTAAAAGTTTTGTTTGTTTGTTTGTTTGTTTGTTTATTCCCCATGATACTTCAATAGAATAGAGGTGAACAAGTTTACTTTTAAATTCCAGCTGTAATTGAAGTTTGGATCAGAATCTCCCAGGAGGCCTAGATAAGATCAGTTGTTAAAAAAAAAAAGTGCATGTTTCAGCTGGTGTGTAATATATGGATTCATACAAGGCAGGTGATAACTGACCATACATTGTTTATGTTGTTGCATAAAGATTACTCCAGGCAAGCTTTTCAAGTCTGGAATAAATTCATTTCCAGACAAAATGCCTGACCTCCACAAGAGGTGCAGTGATTCACTCATCCATGCTTTTCTGCAAGTGTGGCCATATAATACAAACACTGTCTTCATCTGGGTAGAGCAAAATGCCACCACATTTTGGCTTTAATATGTACTGATAAGCTGCACACCAACAAAATCATTCAGTGAAGAATCCTCGGAATGAGGAAATCCATGCTGTAAAGTAAAAGAGAGATTTCATGTGCCAGAGAGCTGGCTGTCCACAGGCTTCTTGTTTGCTTCATGCTTGGCTCTGCACAGGATGGTTCCACCTAGCTACAAAATCAAATCTATTACTGTGGGGCCAGGCCTAAATGGTGGTGAAGGTTGGTCCTTGCCACAAGGTACTGGGGTTCCTACCAGACAGTAACATGGCTGCACTTCTAACAGCTAAAATAGTCCCTGGGATCCTCTGCTTGGACTAGAGAGGGAGACACTTCCATTTCTAAGGCGAGAGCTGTTCTCTTGAGGGGACTTAATGATCTTAAGGGTCTTTTCCAACCTAAGTGATTCCATGATTCTGCGACTTTCACCAAACTGCACTGACAGGCTGAGGGAAATAAGCAAGAGATAATGTTTAAATGCCATATACCCAAGAGGTAGAAGTACTTTTATATGGTTGACTGGAAGCTACTCAAATGCTCAGAGATCTTGAAAAGTCTTTTTACGATTTATGTTATGACCTTGGGCTCTAAGATTTTCTCGTATAAGACATAAAAAGATCTCACATTTGTCCTACCCTGTTTCACATAGGTTCTTACTGATCAGACTTTTGAAGAAGCTCTTCACTTTTGTTTCAAACAAATGTTGGATTGAGAATGAAAATAGTGCGTGGACATTTTCTCAGTTTTGGCTGTTGGCCAAAAAAATATCTTTGTAGCTCATCAGCTCTCAATTCAGAGAACATCAGAGCACTGTCTTCTGCAGGTCAGCAAAGACTGATGCTGGCTATTATCTTTTGGAAGTTCCTAACACTGCTGGTTCTGCTGGAAACCACATTTTTGGTAGGAGGTGTTTGAGAAGCCCAGATCTAATGAATTAAAACCATACTCTTTCAAATGAGTGCATCTGCTTGATGACATAGCTACTTTAACTACATTTTTCAAAGTGTTGCTGAAGGATTTGTATTCTATGTAGACGTTCTGTGGTTTCTATAGATGCAGGTCTTCTCAGGACATTAACAAACAGAGCCCTTAATATATTGAAAACAGGCATGTATTATTGTTATCTTGTGCATTTTGCAACAAAATCTACCTTCTAGCATTTAAAAATGTTGTAATGGAGTAATGTCTTCTCCTTTTATATGGTAAAGGCTCAAACTGTTAATATCCATTTTTACATAGACCTATATTTGGTGCTAGAAGATTGTATGCTGTCAGCTAAGGCAATAAGGAATTCTGTCTCTGGATGCTGTTTTATTTGTAGAAGGTGGCCTCTGGAAGAAGCCTCAGCATCTGACTTTTTATTGATGGTATCAAGATTTTCTGGGTTCAAAAACTTTCCTTCCCTTACAAAAGTGTGCCACGTTATTTTAACAGACTGAGGAATCTGGGCTTGAAGATCTAAGAGGTCCTTTTTTTCAGGTCTATGGTCACTATTAAAATTATAGTGACCTTTAACATAACACTTACAGGTATTGACTTGCAACATCAAAGTCCCCACTCTGTTGCTACATGATGGACTCTTCTCTTAGTTTGCTGTCTTTTTTTCTCCCAGGTGCCTTGGAGTTGTTTTGCTTTGTTTTTTCTGGCATCCATTTTGATTCCTAAATTACTGTGGTTTTGTGTGACATTTTATCTTGCTGTCTTTGGTCCTTCAGTTGAGTAGGTTTGGTAGCCACAGATACTATAATCAGAATCACATAGGGGTTGAGGTTGGAAAGGACTGGTGAAGATCATCATCTTTGTGTCTCTGTTGCTGTCTCTCCAGCTACTCTGTATCTCCTTTGGACTGAGGAGTCCAAAACTCTGGCATCCAGCTGGCACAAACGTGAATTTGGTACAGCCAATCCACTTGTGACCCTTAACAGAGCATTACCTTGCTTGTTTCTGAGGTCACAGATCTACAATAGCATTTTGTAGATCCTCTAGAAGCCTGGTCATATATTTGCTCTTAGATCAAGCCACCATTCCCTGAAGTGGACTTCTTTGCTCCTAACAGCAATCTATTTTTTATCTCCAGGAAATGGAGTATTCTTGTTTCAAGAGGAACTCTCCAAAGCTACTTCCTGCTCAAAAATACATTTTGATTTCTCCAGGGAAAAGTTCTCCCTAACCTGTTTTTAGCTCTCTCCCATCCTTGACCTTTAGGTACCGTTTTGTTGTGATCTTCCCTTCATGACCCTTCTTTCTCTGTTTTGCTAATGTACCTGTATCTCTTCTTTTGAGCTTCCAGGCCAGTGAAATAATTTTCCCCTCAATGTCAGTCAGAAATAAACTCTTTAAACTCTTCCCATCACTTTTTTAAGCTGGACACCTTCTGCTACTGCCATTCATTTTTTTTTCAAATAAATATCCTATTATGGCTCAGCATCAGTGTACACTTCATTTTCCCCTAGTTCTCATGGGGTACAAATGTAGTCTTCAAGGTCCAGCTCTATCTCTGTTCCATTGTTTACTCTTCTGCACAGCTACTTTCTTCAGTTTTCCCTGATCTTTTTGTTATTGTTTTTTGGTACTTCCTTTTTTTCAAGTTATTATTTTATTTTTATAACCCTGTCATTGAAATCCTGCAGCTGGCGTATTTCTTCCTGTTATACCTGATATACTTTCTTAAGCCTTGACCACATCTATTGAAATCTTCCCATAGAAGAACTTGAACTTTACTGGAGGACACTGCCACAGAATACTATTTCTTCTCAAGGCAATCCTCTGGTTTCTTCTCCAACTCTCCTGCTTCCAAGCTTCTGAATATGACCTGAATGTATTACCCTGAGAGACCTTCATATTACAGATTGTCGGCCGAACAGCATGACTCAGATATCTATTCTGACAAAACTGATATTCAAATATTGCTCCTATTGTCTCACCTTCCTTCATAGGTGAAATTTGCTGACTTTTTTTTTCACTGTTTCATTTTTTACCTCTGGAAACTTGATCTTACTCCCTTACTGTTTGCAGAAGCTGATACCTCCTCTCCTTCATAATGCTAGTATTTTCCTACAGATGTATTTACAGCCTTTTTACTGTAACTGAATAAAGTTGTGATTCTGTAGTAGGTAGGCAGAAAAAAGTGTGTTTAATTCTGTGCTGAAATTTCAACTTTAGGTTTCAGAAAGACTATTCAAACAGGTGAGGAGTTCTTAGAAAGTCTATTCCACGCTTAGCTGTGGTCCACATGAATCTATCTTGCTAAAGGCTCTTTGTAATCTGGGAATAAATTCTCCAGTGTTTTTTGCCTGCTGATAATGATAATGTCCTTAAAATAAATAAATATTCAACTTCTTGAAAATGACAAGTATATGTTGTGTTTTCCAAGATTCTTCTGCATCATTCTCACCATTCCAGGTCCATGGTGTTCATTTGTCATTCTCCACCATGCCAGTCTCCTGGTGACTGGCAGAAATTCTGTTTTAGCAGATCTTTGTCTTCCTGTGCTTGCAAATCTGCACAACAGATAAAATGATTTGGGGATTTACTCTTGTGCCCTGTGTTCCTTTTTTCTGGTGTGGCTGACATTTTTATACAATTTTATACATTTTTATACAATTGTGTTTTAGAATGGGACCATGTAAAATGTGCAAAGTAACTGAACAGCAATTCACAGTACTGTATTATCTCCTGTTAAAAAAGCTGTGTGCATTCATTTTGGGTTAGCACGTGCAGCTCTGGGCATTTTTTGGAAACAACTTTAACCCCCTAGAAATCAGTCTATGTCCATGTCTACTTTTTTTGTTTGTTTGTTTCTAGTCAGGAATGAAATTGTGCAATAACTATCTTGCACTTGGTTCTTTGTAATTTCTTTTTCTAGCCAGCAGTTGAGGAGGAAAATTAAATGACAATGAAGAAAAGCAAGAGCGAATATTGCAACTTCCAAAAGGGTCATTCTAATTTGGGTGAAATGTCAAAGAGGATTTCAATATATCTTAGCCATTTCCCCTATTTCTGTTCATAGTCAGCAGAATGAGCTAGCTTCTATTATGTTAAAAAAAAAAAATAAAGTACCAAAGTTGTATTTTTAGGTTAAATATAAAAGAGTGATAACCCATTAGCCCATGTTCTCATACTGATTCCTTGCCCACCTACTCTAATGACGTGAATGTGCATCATTCCTTTGTCTATTTTTAAACACAGAATGCTCTTGCAAACAAGACACTTTATTTTAGTGTGAATTTCCTGGCTAAATACAAGTTACATCCCTCAGATATGATTCCTGTGCATTCAGATTGATGCAAACCTTCCTTTGGATCACTTGACTGAAAGCATTTCTTTCATAACTGTGTTATGCCAGAAGTCCAGATGCAAAGAGCAAAAAGCCATGAGAATTAGGGCAAAGATAAGATACCATAATATTTAAAAACGCAGCTGTAATTTTCTCTGCTTTTGTTAACTTTTGTAGTAGCATCCAATTTGCCAAAAGTGTCTTATTGGTACAAATGTAAAAATGTTAAAGTTAATTCCTACTAAATTTGAATCCTTTTTATGGACTGATAATACAGATAGGCAGATTTAGTGCTGCTTATTGATGGCTTAAGGCATTTGGGGTTAGTTAACACTGCTATGCTTCAGACCAATAATGAGCCTGCCAATGTATCTCTGTACTTGCCCTCACTGTTAATAAAAGGTATTTTCCACTCCCTTTCTCACTATTCCCTTTTCAGCTGCTATTTTAAGTGAACTTTTTGTCCCTTTCAATATTTTAAAGCTCAGCAGGATCAATAAGTGAAAGATGAAACTGGTGTATATATTTCTTGCATTCAGAATAAAAGGGAAGGGTACAGCTAAAGAATCGGATTCCTTTCCTAATTTTTCATGTTAGCTGTAAATATGTGAACAGTGGTTGCTACCACGTATCAGCAGCTGAGTAATCACAGAAACACGGAATATGCTGAGCTGGGAGGGACCCAGAAGGATCATCAAGTCCAACTCCTGGTCCTGCACAGGACCAATTCCAAGACTCACACCGTGTGCCCAAGAGCATTGTCCAAATGCTTCTTGAACTCAGGTTTGGTGCTGTGACCACTTCCCTGGGAAGCCTGTACCAGTGCCCAGACACCCTCTGGATGAAGAAACTTTTTCTAATATCCAGCCTAAACCTCCCTTGACACAACTTCAAGCCATTGCTTTGGAGCTTGATGAATATGTTCCTAAGAATGTACATCAGCCATCATTTCTGAGGGCTTCATGTCCCATTTATTATCAGCCCCTTGGCAGATAACTTGCTTTGTGAGCATGCGAGCCCATTGAATGCCATGAAGAGTTATGGACCTAAACATTACTGTTCAAGAGCAAGTTTTGGGAAACAGGAAAATGCAATTCCACATATTTCTGGATGGGTGGGTGAGTTAAATTCACCACCCTTGAGAGAACCCCCACACAGCAGTGTGGTTATTACTATTCAGCTAGACCTGGCCTAGATAATGCCTGGGTGTGTTATGGATGGGATGATGCATGATTCAGACTGTTCCAATAAAGAATCTGGACACAGCCACTTTTTTTTTTTTGGTGTATATGGGATGGGATGCATTGTGGAGAAGATGGTTTAGATGTGTGAGAGTAACCTGCAGCATGCCTGGGTTCCTGGCTAATCCTATTTACTGATACAGATATGTCCTGCAAGTTCCAGAGAAGCTTTGAAGACAGAGTTACAGTGGACCTTGGAGTTGTCTTCTGCCATCAAGGAATGACATGCAGTTCATGAGTCACTGCCCCAGTGTAAGCAGACAAAGCTCTCACGGACTCGGAGCAGGATCTACTTGTGCTGCAGATAGCACAGAATATGAGCAGCTGATGGAAAAGGCTCATCTGGCAAAACAATGGAGCATTGCAGTCTGAACTGTAAGGGAATTGCAGCTGTGGAACAGGGAGAAAAAAAAAAAACCTTCCCTTTCTAAAGCTAGGTGGAGACCTAAGTAGCCTAATGAGTCTCTGCAGGTTGGCCATAGTATGTCTAAACAGCACTGTGTTAATTCTCCAAGAGTAGGAGGCAAATATAACTTTAATCAATGACTAGACAATGGCAGATGTTTTCTGGATAAATGGAGCTCTATTTTTCCTGATCTCCTTGTTTACCCACAAAAAGTGTGCTGGAGGCTATACTCTGCATTAAAGTAATTTCCAAGCTAGGCATCTGCATGATAGATGCTAAACCTGAAGCAGCTTTTATAAGATTTCTTTGCATGAATAAAATCAGTTGTCTCTGAAGGTGATTAATTGCATCTGGACTTTAGGGTATAAGATTGCTCAGAGGATTTGTCTTCTGGGTAATCTATCATTCTCTCTCCTTTGAATCTGGTGAGAGTATAGTGACTAATTCAGATTTAATTGTCAACATTTAAGCAGTTTAAAACTAGATGAGGTGAAGCTTAGCGTCTGATTTTTAGCTCCAAGAAGGTTTAGGATAGGATAAATAAGTTAAAAATATAAGGTGTTTCCTACATCTGTTTACTGAGTTTATTGGGATTCCTTAAATTTGTCTTGTCACATAAATTTTAGATACACTCAAGGACAAATGATGCCATATTGTCTCTTTTATCATTCATTCCTCATATTAACATCTGTTTCCTAACCAATTATTTCTCCACGTGTAACATTAGTCACCACTTAAGCCACCAGTAAATTCGGATCATCTTTTCTAGGCAATGGCTGGGTGCATATTCCATACAGTTTCTATTTCTAAAATCACAGAGTAACATACTTTGATTCAAATGGGTTAATATTAATGATCAAAATGAAACATTTCCTTTAACTCTATTTTTGGCTAAAGGAATTAGCCATAAGCTCAGACCAAAACAAACTTTTCTTTGGCATTGATTCAGATGTTTTTAATCTAATGCTCCTCCTTGGGAAATCAATAATAGCACTCACATTGGTCTTCTGGAGGGACAGAGAGGGCCATTCATAATAAATATATTTTGCAAATTCAATTATCTTAAAAACAGTGATACCAAAATAAATAAATTCATATCAGTCATTTATTTTTCTGGACAAAATCCAGGTGAAATAAATATGTCATGAGCAAAGGACACAGGACACTACATTACTGAAGAGACTATGACATTCTAACTTTTTTGTGCCTAAAAATGAGAAACAATGTTTTCTGATAAATGGATTTTTTTAATATGAGTCGTCAAGATGATTAAATTTATTGAGTCTATCTGCAAACCTAAAAACAATTTCTATGCAAAAAAAAGTTGACTAAATTTGAGGGCCTAGGCCTTGTTGACTATGCACAAATAGCACTCGAATACAGGTTTTGGCCTGAGAGGTTCATATTCTCATACAAGTTGTTTGATAAACGTGAGTGTCAAAATTTGAACTGGTTTAGTTCCAACTAATATATGAACTTAACTGAGTCATTTTTGTTTGGAGTTTATTTTTCCCTGAACCTATATATTCGATGGGAAGAGATCGACATATGCAGACTGCGATTTGAATCTATTGGCAAGAAAGGAAACTTAGAGCACTAATGCATTTAGTTTAGATGTCTCTTTCACCATATGTTACAAGAAACTAAGCAGTATGAAAATGTGAGCTCATGCACTGTTCTGCCTCTGCCAATCTTTTTGTTAGAATAGCCCCTGAACTGGTTTAACTAGAACTAGTTACCTATGTAGGTCACTCCAGTGAAGTTCAATGGGTAGAATTTGTCTGAGACAAATAATTTTCCCTTCCCTTCCCTTCCCTTCCCTTCCCTTCCCTTCCCTTCCC
>JANPWX010000070.1:3677903-3856091 GCA_024734555.1 Trochalopteron elliotii
GAAATGATGAATAGGTGTTTCTGCAAAGCTTGACACATCACCACTTCAGATGGGCTGAAAACTTTAAAAAGAAAGGTTATGATTATAACAGTACATTGTGGTTATTTTTTAATTTAAAAAAAGAGTGGGACATTTCACTTTTCCACTGCAATTTCTGCCATCATACAGTTTGTTGTTTGTCTTGATTTATTGCAAGTCTAACTCTGTGCTTTTCTTAAAAAAAAAAAAAAAAAAAAAAAGAAAGAAAAAGAAAAAAATTAACTCTACAACAGTGCTTGTGAATGTCCCCAGATATGATAACCTTAGGCATATGTTGTAGGTTTTCATTTCAAGCAACCGATGCCCAAAGTACAATGACAGGAATTCAAGTTAGTAAGTAACAGGGCCTTTATTTCCCCAGAGATACAAGTGTGGAAGTCAAGGGAAATACAATGACGTTGTTAATGTTTTATTTATAACCGTTGGTAGTCCCACCCTTGGCTACATTGTCTGAGCTGGTCTGTTATTTTCATAAAAAGCACAACAGGCAATTTCTATTTTATACAGATGATTTATTTCTACATGTGTGAGGAGGAAAAACTCATTTTTATTGGCTGTTTGTGATCTATTAAAAGACTCTTTTCATAATAATTTACGCCTTATAACACTGATTAGGTGAGCTAGATTAATTGGATAAACTTGGGAGGTGAAAGATTCTGGGCATTCCTTTTCACCTCACAAAAGATAAACTGACTTTAACCATTACTTCTGTGCTGATAAATACTCTAAAATTGCAAAGGTGTTAGGGTCTTCAAGAAGCAACCACAGGATTTTGCTTGCTTTAGCATAACTGATTTCCAGTTGTTCAGTATAATTCCTGGTATTTTATAAAAGAACTTCTTTTGTAAAAAAGAAGTAAGATTATAGGAAGCACAGTTAGACTCACAATTCATAATGGCTTTTCCAAAATCAAACCAATTAAATCTGTTTAACATTGTTTTTAAATGGTTACAGGGCATCATTTGCTGAAGAATTAGATGTGCATCTGTCAGTATATTTTAAGAAATTACAATTACATTAATGTATTTTTGGCACCATCACAGTTAGGAAGTATTTGAGAGAAACTCATGCCAGGTTGTCACAAAACACAACTTATTAAATTCAAACAACATTTAAATATTTGGAGATCTGTTGGTTTATCCAAGCTTTCCAAAATTTGCCCATGATTTTCTGTATGAAAACACTTACATTAAGTGCTTAGCCAGTTGCCAAGTCTGAAGAATGTGACCTGACAGAAACATCACAAATCTTTGTAATGTGGTTTTAAATGCCCAACTAAAGTAATCTGAAGTCAATTAATTGCAAACTGTGTGAATCAGCTGCTAATCAAGTAAACTGTTATTTGGAAAAGTAACAGAATAGGGTTTTGTTTTTAAGGTGTTTTGCAGATCAAGTAAGATATTTAACTTACAAGACTGCTTAAAATAAAGGAAGTCTTCAGGTTCCATCTCAAAGGACTCCTGTGAACTCCGGTGAGATGAACTCATGCCAGTGTTATGAAATATGGCTGTCTCCTGAACTGATATATGAATGAAGGCCTGGAAGGCTTCTTTGAATGGTATCAGAGGATAAGTACTTAAAAAGTAACTAGGAAGTGGAAAAAAATGTCTAAGTTACTTTAGATCACGCAGATAGAGACTACAGACATCCCTACAGATATCCAGGACTGAATACAGGAGGATCCTGTCTGAAAAGCAGTTGAAGAACAACCTTAATTAAGGAGCATCTTGAGAGATGTGGAGCAAAAAGGAAGACTCTATGCTATAGAGTGAAGAACTATTTGGACTTTTCCTCATGTGGTAATAAAGAACCCCGAAGGAAATAGAATTTGGCTTCACCAGAGAATGAAATTATTAAGGAGGAAAGGGATTCTGAAAGAACTGCTGCATTGGACAGTAGGTAAATCTCAATGTTACAGAGACCTGATGTGGGATTATTTCAGATGTATTTGTGGGGATCTGCTCTTAATGGCTTTGGTAAGGTTTCCAGACTGTTTAATAGGGACCAAATCACAAAGACAGAAGTCTTATATAAATGTGGCAGATATTTAATGTTTGATAGGAGTTTTGTTCTGCATTATCATGCAGAAGTCCAAGCAGTGTGTTCTGATGTATCTTCATACACTCTCAGCTATCAGAAAAAGCTAATGTACAACTGAATTTTAGCAGGCACATGTAGCAAAATGTATGGTAAACAAGATAAACTGAAGAGCTATGATAATATGTAGCCTTATATATCTTTTCTTACTAAATATTTGAATTTAGGTGAATTTCCTGTTGTGTCCCACCTTTTTTTCTTTTTCCATTCTTACCGGTTTCATATCATCCTTCCTTTTAAAGTCTTACTTTCTTTCCTTTGAAAGATTTTTTTTGTTTTTTTTGCATTGAAGATTACACTGCCACAGAATGACAGAAAAGCTGATGTTTGGAAGAAGCCTCTGGCGATCATCTGGTCCACTCCCTTGCTAAACAAGACAATGTACAGCTGGATATCCAGGACCATGTCCAAGTGACTTAAATATCTGCATGTTTAAAGATTCCAGAATCTCCCTGAGCAACCTGAGGCAGGGCTCAGTCATCCTCAGCTAAAAAATTGTGTCCTGATACTCAGATGGGACAGCTAAAGATGCAGAGAATGATCTGGATTGCACACTTGCAATGTTTGAGGGTAGGTAAGGAGAAGCCTCTGTGACATGATGCAATCTCATTATGTATGTTTGCAGTTTTCCTGTGTGCTGAAGATGAGGCTGGGAATAAGATTTCTACCCTTCACAGAAAGTAGAAAATGAAAGACTTTTTCAGGCAGCTGAGCAGTAGAAAATTACTGTCTGAACTAGAATTAGATTTTGTCCCAATTTATGCAGATGTGTTGACAGAGCGGAATAGATGGGAATTATACTGATCCTAGTAAAATACATTGTGCTGTCTCTGCAGAGATAAGACATGAGTACCGTTTTTCACATGTTGCTGGGCCTGTGCAGCCATGATCAATTTGCTGTCAGAGGAAAAGTCATACAGTGACAAGTGGTAAGTTTGGAAGACCCGATAGATCTTTTTTAAGCCTGTGAGATCACACTGCTTTTTACCTAATACATTCACGGAAACCTTTTCTTCCACTACCAATAGTACCAGTGTTCCCTTACCTTTTTACTGTTAAAATCATGCTAAAATTGAATAATAGCTGTCTAGGGGACTTGATTATCCACCACATTATCGATGACCTTTTAAGTGTAACATTTGATTAGTTTGTTATGAATACACTATGTGTCAGTAATTTCCTTCTGTTTCCACTTCTGAATTTCAAACTATATTTGATTCAGTTGTGCTTTCTTTTTGTACTAAGCTTTTTTTCCCCTTGGCTGTGACTGCAATGCAGAAAATAACGTAAGAATTATGAGCCCAAAATAATAAGATATGGATAATTTCTAAAGCAAGAAGAGCATGTTAGGATGTGTCCTATGAAAAATGCTGGTGATGCCCTGTGCTCCATACTTTACCCTTCAAAAGTGATTTGGGTTCTTTGTGAGACACTCAGGATCTTTAGACAATTTATCTTTACCCAGCTGTAACCTTGAGAACATTTTCCCATCTCTCCAATAACAGTGGAGAGAAAGTACTTCCCTTGTCTTCCGTAACAAATCCTGAATATTTGCTTGTTCCAGAAGTGCAGTGTATGTTAACTTTAGAGGTTCCATATAAGATTTTTCCTATCGAAGTACCTTACAGGTAAACTAGATCTGCCAATATACTGATCACTTCTCCTGACCCACTAGGGTGGTTAAACAAATATTCCAGTGGATTCTGGTCTGAATTTCTTTTCACTAAGGACAGTCCTAAGGCAGGGCTAGGTCCTCATGTTACTGGTGAGCCCATATCAGGGCATATAAACAAGTGGTGCTGTCTTAGCCAAAGAACAATGAGACAAGCAAAAGAAAAATGAGCAGCCAGTAATCTGATCCAAATATCCCTCATCAGTGTGAAATACTGAGTACCCTAGTGTTTTTAATTATATATCACTTACTGTTTTGAATAAGCAAGCCCCAAAAGATAGTGATAATCCAAAACCAGACCACACGAGTGTTTGGAACAATTTTTGTGGCAAGTTGTAATTTGTTCCAGGAGAGAAAAAATAATAAATCATTTTTAATTTGCGTTGTTTTGATTTGTCCCTCTTGACATCATTCCTTTTAAGATGCCTAAGTATAATCCTTCCTTGTTTTTTCTGCCCATACTAGTCTCACTTTCAAGGGATCACTAAGAGAAGATGAAGCTTCTGTAAAGGACTGATCGTCTGGTGAGAGTCAAGACCATGCCATGGCTGGAGAGCAAAACAATGATGTTTTTATCCAACTTTCCTTCAAGACTTTAACGAAGAGTTGATAAGAGCTTGCCAGGACAATCCTGAGGCAAACTGCGTGAGGTTTTTCTGCTTTAGCCTGTCATGCACATTGCTTTTGCTGTTCAGCTGAAGGAGTTTACTGGCTACTGACTGCTCACAAACCAGCACAAAACAGAGACAAACCTGGGGCTTGGTGAAACTGTCTGCTGTGTTTCTCAAAAAGGTATAGCCAACTCATATGTCATGACTTAACCTAAAAAGCCATTATGTCTTGCTAGCGGGTAAAAGCAGATAGGAATTTCTCAAGGAAGTGATCTTTATTAGAAAATTGCAGTTGAAATTAAAAATCTTTTGAGAAATGTGCTGCGTTAGATAAAGATTTCCAAAGGAACCATTTCTCAAATCAAGACAACCATTTTTGGCATGTGTTTTGGTGTGCAGGATGAGCAATTTTGTTTTGTCCAAGATATTTAAACAAGATTAGTTAATCAGCATTTATCTTGCTCCTTTGAAATTACTACTTTGAAAGAACTCCTAACTTTGGGAGGCCGGGTCAGATAGGGGCTGTTTTCCTAGGGTTGTGTGACCAGTTCTATCCTTATTTTGTTGGTATCTGCCATAAAGAGAAATGAAAGAAGGAAAAAGAGGAAAAGAGCTGGTGTAGGCACATTGAGAACTAGATCAGAACTCAGGAATTATGTAGGTAATGAAGAGTTTAAGCTGAAATGAAATGCATACAAACAAAACTACACCCAGGTACCACACAACTTGAAACACTCAAATGTCATTTAAAATTCACTCTGACTTTCATGTTTCCAGCTACACCCAAGTTTGCTCTGTTTTGAGCAGAGCTGAGTGTCTGAACCTCAGTTGCAAGCTGGATAGTGAATATTCCTTTACCTGTGTTCCCTGATAGGCCCAATACACCTAATTTGTTCTGGGCATGTGTAACACACTGACAGGTTTGGCTGACACTTTTTTTTTCAAATGACAGCCCAGGGCTTTGTAATTATGCTTTTTACACAACAACTCAGTGGGCTTTGGCACCATCTTCCAGGACTTTTGCGGTGTTTAATTTCATGCAGTCACTGAGTAAACTGGAAACAGAGATGGGAAATTTTGCCTCTTCTTCTCACACTGTTTCTGATCATTTAAATAGATCATCATGCTCCACAGCATGCATTTCCTTTCTGGCCTAAATAGTTGTGTGCACAGAGTAGAAGCATTTTTTTTTTTAATAGATCACTGTTTTTTTTTTTTTAGGAGTCCAAGTAGCAGAAAGAAAAATTTGTTCTTGGAAGAGCAGCACTCTGAATGCACACATGCACAACGACACAGCAGGTACCTTGAGTCATTCTCTGCTTTGTTACCTATCTTAGACCCTATTTTAATAATGACCAAAATACAAAACTCACATGCCAATTCCAAAATGTATTTTCCCTGCCAAAAACTGGGAAATTTTTGTCAGGAAATTGTAACTCCACGTCCAAAGCAGAGAGCAATAAGTTGCCAAACACTGAACTCTTTTAACCAGTGCTTTTCAAAAGAAGTGTCATATTTCTGGTTTAAATAGGTCTTCTAACTTTATTATTATATTTATTATTATAGTTCAGAAGATTTCAGATATATTAGAAATTGTTTTAGCCTGTCAGTTTGAGGTCATTATTCTTCTGAAATGCTAACTGCTTGGATAGCAATTTGAAAACAGTCATGGAAAAGAAATGTTTTGTACCTGTCAGAACTGACTGTAATTGTTTTGTTTTGGGATTTTTTCTGTTTTGTTTTGTATTTCTCATTTCAAATTGTCGCACAGTTTGCCAAGTCTTGCTTTAAGATGCACCACACTATTATTATTACTATTATTACTATTATACATTACTATTACCATTATTAATATTATTATTCCAAACAAGCTTAGGCCCATCAGGGAAAACAAAGCTGGTCTTAAGTGGTTTGTTCTTTTGTGTGTTTTGTAAATTTACAGCCTTGTGAGTTTAAAAGCACTCTCAACAAAAGTATTAAAAAAAGAGGTTGTTGCAATGTTTTTTTCCATATTAAGGAAGATGTGATGTGCAGAGCAAGAAGGAATGAGAAAGAGAAAAAAGGGAGAGAGGCAGAGAAGGTTGAAAGCCTCAAGGGAGTGAAGGAACATATTATGGAGTGTAGTTTTACATACGATTATAACAGGGACTTTCATTTGAGACGTGCAAGTCTAAAGAGGAACATCTGAAAGCTCGGCAGTGTTTGTGATGCCAGGTTTAAGTGAGAACTCTTGTGTATTACAAACACATACTGAATTAAATGACTTTTAAAAGCAATGTTCCCACCCAAATTCTGTTCTCACCCATGCATGCAAAAGGTATGATTGTTCAGGACTTAAGAATCATCCAGTGGAAGGCCTCCAGAATCCCATTTGCACTTTGGGAAAAGCCTGAGGGATGTGGTCTTGTTCAGCCTGGATAGGGGATAGTTTTGGGGGGGTCTAACGGCAGTGCCCATGTACGGGGCACTCATCAGGAGACAGAGATGGATTCTTTAAGAGATGCATGGCAGCTGACCAAGAAACTACAGTGGATCAGAAGAGCTACAAAGCAAAAAGAAACCAGCACCTAGATGTCTTAGGATTGTCAAGCCGTGTAGCAGGTTGCCCAAAGAGGCTGTGCTATCTTTGTCAGGTTTCCAAACCCCACAGTACCCAACCCTGAGCAACTGATCTGACCTCAGAGCTGCTGCACAGAGCAGCAGCTTGGACTAGAGACCTGCCAAGGTCCCTTTTCACTTCCATAGTACTGTGATCATGTTACACTGTGGCTGCTTCTCAAATGCCAGTGACACTCTTACAGGTGAAATAAGATTTTGTGCATTTAATCAGAAAATTGTCTGAGAATGTGACTAACTGTCAAACTAAATGGAAACTGAGATACTGTGTCATGTGTGGTTTCTAGGACTTCCTTCCTCCTGTTCTCGGTAGGTGTTTTATTTTCTAACTTGCAAGCAGACACATCCAGTGGCTGGATTCTATCCATCACAGATTATTCTCCTACAATAAACCTTTAGAAGAGTTTCACAGACAAAGGCAATTGTGCCACTTGACCTGAGCACCAGTCCCAGCTGTTTTATGATCTAGTATAGATTTAGCCTCTGGGCATCATCCCTCCCAGCATGGCAACTCAGGGCAAGGACAGGCATAGGTGGGCTTTTCACCCACATGGCAGGGATATGAACATGAGATATTCTGGAAGTGAAGCATGTTCCCATGCTGCTTTTAAGTTGTTTAAATTAAAGAGAGCTACTGCACCAAGGGCTAAAATCCTTGACAGCACATTATTAGCTTTGTAAGAATCAGGAAAAAGTACAGGCTTACAGGGAAAAAGATGACCATATGACCTTTGTGAAATCAAGCCATTGCATTTTACCAGTCTCTAGTTAGTTCTTTCTCTTTCAGACTGCTCTGAGAAAGCATATGCTGCTAAGTTAGCACTGTGAAATAACTATGCAATATATTCTCTATGGAAGAACAGACTATGCACAAAAGAAATCTGTAATTCTCAACATTCTTTTATGAGCAGGGCCCCTTTATGGCCTCATTTGTCTCTATGTAACCTTTGATTGCCTAACTAGCTTTAATTGCTGGCTCTATTTGAAGTCCTGCTGGGCTGGAGAGTTAAGAAACAAATGTAGTAGCTGTCTAACAGTAAATAAATAGTCACTCTCATGCCCTAGGTTACTTGAGTTGCTGCTGACTATATGTTGGCATATTTTATTCAATTTCTTGAGAATTTTTTTTTTTTAATCTACGTGGGTAATTTGATCCACTTATTTATTTAAAGCAACTAAAGCTGTTATGCACGATTTCAGAAAAACAGAATTAGATTCTTGCTCTTTTCCATCACATTAAGCAGAATAATATAAGTGCCACAGTTTTAAGAGTCATATGTTTGTAAGTCATTCCCTGGTAACAGAAGTGCTCATATCATCATAATGCCTCATGAATCATTTGTGTACTCTCAAGATTTTCTTTGGAATTGAATGGCAAACAAAAGAAGCAATTTTCAATTTTTTTTTCTCAATAATAACAGCAGCATTCTTGTCAAATATAACGGATGAGCAATTGCCATTTCATTTAGTCTGACTATGGAACCAGACATAGTTAGTCAGGAATGTGAGGTTAAAGAGACTTTTATGTGTTTCCATGTCTTCTTAAAGAAAGAAAGTCTCTCTAGGTTCATCAGCTGCTGTCTTTATATCTTCTATGTAGATTTTTTGTATCCTGTAAACCCTGTTTCAGATCTGAATTTAACTTTGGGTTAATAATGCAACTTTATCTTCCTGGCTGTTGCTTATGTACTTCTGGTTTTCCTCTTTAAAAAAAAAAGCAGTAAAATATAGATGTAACGTTCTTCAAAATAAAATGAAAGTAAGAAAGTGAAAAAACCTATTCCTCCTAGAAAATGTTTTAGAAAATTTTCTTCCACTACAATTTCTGAATTCTCTGAAATATATTTATAAAACAACAACAATAAAAAAAAGAAATTGAATGATTGAATCCTTGAGCACTTTTTTCAGGAACATTATACTAGTACCACTAGTATATTTACTACTGTGGTAAACTCCATTTAACTACTCAGCTGAGCTGGGTTTATATTTCTTTGCTCAAACTGTGCCAAGCAGCTCAGAGAAATCCACAGAGAATCAGTGCAATAATTTCATCTACATGCTAGAAACTCAGTGAATGTGCTGTAACTCTCTTCTCTGGATGTCTTGAAATGTTATTACTTGGCACAGCTAAAAATACCACTTGAAAAAGAAAAAAAGAAGCGTGATTTAGGGCCAGATTCACTGACACATTCCAGTTGCTTTGTGCTTGTCTGGTGATAGAAAACAGCAGTAAACTAACAAGCTAAAGTGGATTTATGATTGCTTTGCATATCTGACATGGCATGGGGCTATTACAGCATACCAGAGAGAGTGCTCTCTTCCTTAGTGATGGGCTAGAGATAATGGGAAAGGGTATTTGTTCTTGCTTATAGCAGAATTCCTGGTGATATGAAATAAAATCATAAATCCAGTCATATATTCATGATATTTTAGTATTGATTAAATTGTCTTCACCAGCTAATTGTTGGCAGATATTAAGATAGCAGAAATGTCCCTTTAAGACTAAAATGGCAATGAACCCACTGATATAAGAAATGTTTGAAAGCTTTTTTAAGCAAGGATTACAGGTGCATCAAGTTGTAAACTGCACGTGGTATGGGCTTCATATCCTTCCTGTTCACACAACTCTAACTGATCCAGCCTAAATGAGAAAGTCCATTGCTACCAAGAAGGAATGTCACCAATGTCATTCAGAGCAAATACATTTGAGTATGTCTGTCTGACACGTGACACAAAAGGTTTCGCTGAGCCCCAGCAGTGTGAACTGCACAGTGGACGGCCTTTGTCATCTCAGCTGAGGAATGCCTTAGACGTTCAATTGGCCTTGGCATCTCTGACACAATGATAAGTGTGTACAAATATTTCACCAGCACCAATTATTTAGAAAATGAAGTACTGGTATGTTTTGCCAGAATTCCCTGTCAGAATTCCCTCATTAAGGTTTTTCTTCCCTGCATTTGGAGTGTTTTCCTTGAGACATTGTCAGTACTAATTGAGAACCATATATTTATATATTAAAATTTTTACACTCTGTAATATGGCTTTTGTGTGATGCTTGCATAGTCCTGTAATAGATATGTTGGTAAATTCATGTAATAAAATATGGGAAATATAGTAGATGTAGTAAATGATAGAATGTATTAGAAATGTTATACTTTGTAACCCTGTAAATACAAAAGCAAGTCCTGGTTCCTGGAATGAAGGAGGCGTTTCCAAATACCAGGACATACTTTGCTACATGTGAAGTGACAGATTAACACTCGGATTTGCACGAAAAAGGAAGTAGCTCGCCAGGATGTTGCTCCTTGATGGAATCAGACTCTGTGCACCTGGGCCATCAAAACATCAAAACATCGAAATATCGATGGTAATCTCGAGGGTGGACCCTGCGTTTGGAGAAATCAGCATCCCAAAAGGAGATTCCAGGAAAATCCTTTCAAACATACCCCAGTGCCAAGAAATCTGTTTAGGATTCATCACCAGGTGAAAAGACCATGTTTAAATATGAAGACACAATACCCCCGCCGCCGCCAGGCACAAAATACAGTATAAAACTCGGACTCAAACCCCAGCAAATCGTGGAACAGGGCAGGATTGCACCCTTGCTGTCTGTCGCCTGTTTCACCCAACATTTGAATGTTGTTTCGTGGCTGTCCCAGATAGATTATTGAAAATGGAAAAATAAAATTTATTCTTTTTATCCGATTGGCTAATATTCATTTATAACAGTCCCCTATGAAAAAATCAAGTTGTAGGACTCTGTCAAGATATGAAGAGCTATTCTTTGGCAGCTGGATGGAGTGAGTCTTTCAGCTGGGAAGCAATTACATTGAAATATTTCTTGGAGTAGAGGGGTCTGTAAGGAAAGACTAAGTCATTCTGCAAGGGGCCAAACTGAGCTTGCCATGCAAGGAGCCATATGCTTCCAGGAAAGATGTAAGCATGAATGATACCTGCCTAAGAATGATGCTGTGTAAGAGCTGCAATCAAAGCAAGGAGAAGAGGGTGTGATACAGACTCAGGTGTATTTGCCTGGGTCACTCAGTTCCTTCTGTGTCTATACACTGGCAGACACAAAGATATATTTCTGACATTGGTAAGATGACATAATTCCTGGCTAAATGGCATGCTCAGCTCTTCTCCCCTAACACGCTGTTCAAGCAAGGGCTATGCACATGAGCCACTATCTCCAGATGAAGTGCAGAAAAGCTGTATTTTTCTAGTGGCTGTCTCCACTAGTGACTAAAATCAAATTAACTCTAAACCCTGAGACTCCATTTTGAGCACAGCTATCCTTAGAAAGGCCTCAATTGTCAGATTGTGGTTTTTTGTGGCATTTTACAAGAAAGTCAAATTCAACATTTAAAAAGCTAATTCTCAGATTATTCGATGAAAACAGTGCAAACCTAAAGTTTATTTGACAAGTATTATTTAATCGACAGTTCTTGGAGGAAAACATAAATACTTCTTATCTCTGAAGAAAACATAAATAGAAATATCTCAGCATTGTGAAATAGTTGAATGGTATGATGTACATAAACATCCACGGCATTTTTTGGCCTGTTTTTCAAGACCTCTTCTGTCTTGTCAGAATGCTCAGGGTGATATATCAGCAGTCTGAACGAGAATAGATTGCTGTTGCAGATCATAAAATTTCATTATGGTAGAACTTTTATCTGAGATAAACTTGAGTGTCTCTGATGGGTAAATTAGTGACCACCAAAGCAGCCTGGCCACCCAAGCCAGGGTTGATGTGGTTACAGATACCTTGTTGAAAGCCAGATGTAATGAAACAAATTCCTAATTCTCCTTGTGTCAGATAAGCTTGTTGGGAAAGATATTTTCAGACTCAGATATTTAACAGATATTCTACACATTTTCTAGATATGCTATTTATTGTGGTCTCTTTCTTCATCTTCTTCCCTCTTAACTCTTGTAAACACATGTATCTTGACACAGGTTCCATCATTTATGCATCAGTCTTGCTTTTCCTGTTCATTGATTTGTCACTGTATCAACTTCATTGATGTGTCCATAATATCTGGTGGACAACTGACTGCAAAGTGGCTACTGAAGATTATATTGGTGGCCAATAGCATAATTCTGCCTGTAAGTGCATCATGTGCTGGCTTTTATGAGAAATGTGTTCCAATGCTGCATATTAGCAAGGGTTGCAAACAAAGCAGGGTTGCAGCTCAAAGCTATGGCTATTTCAAATCTGGTCCTGAATCTGGGAAATCATATGTTGCTTTGTTCCCATTAAACATATGATATTTCATTTGTAGTAGAAAAGCACAAGATAGATTGCAGTCTGGATTCTTGAAGGAAGAAGGACTGAGTGGATCATGAAAGCAATTAACCTCTGTGCATCAAAACCTGGCTGGGGTAGATTTCAGATTCAAAAAATAATGTGCAATTCTGACCCAAGTACCTGGAAGACCCATTGCTTTAAATGAAGAAGGTCAATAGGGAATGTGGCCAATCCATGCGAAAATGAGTTTTTCAGGTGAGATTCAGAATGTGGAAGATGATGGGCTAGTCATACCTATCTCATCTGGACTGGATAATCCTGACTGTTTAACTGGGACTGTTCATGTGTGTGAGGATTACTGGAAAGAATAAAGGCTTCTAGGATCATGCTCAGCTCTGGTTTCAAGCCAGCAGAGATATTGACCATCCATGCTGCATATTTTGATTGGCAATGCAACCACCATTTTGCTGGAACAAAAATGACTTTAACATGGTATGTTGGGTATTGAACATTTAAAAACTGTAAATTAGGATCCGTGAGACTGACTAGAAATCAAAGACATAAAACCCTAAATTTTTCATTTTTTAAAAATTCTGTGTTTCATATGGCTGCTTGGTTTTGAGTTTAGAATGTAACCAAAACACCACCGTTTTCTAAGACTTCTTTTTGCTAGAGAAGGGCTAAACATTCCCTTGAGAATACCACCACAAGGCATGCAACTAGCTCTTTATGAGCAAGACCAGGTTCTGTAAATGCAGTCACTGAAAGATGGTGTTGCAAGTTACAGCCTGAATAAAGTATGGGGAAAAGGATAGGGGAGACACAAGGGGCTTGAAAAGGGAGAGGTATTCTGAAGGACCAGACTTCCCTCTTTTTTCTCAGTTCAAGGCACAGGCTTGAGACTTGCTCAGCCCATATGTTCCAGGCCATAGAGATAAAGAAGTTTACCCAAGCTCTCATTGAGTAAACCACATCATTCTGGGAATATTTTTTGTTCCCCTGAACCTCCCAGTACTTAGCCTGGGGCAAATTAACTCACACCATGCATTGTGTAGTGCTGTGCTTAATCATGCAATTGAGACCATGGAGGAAGAGAATGCAGGAAACCTTTATTTTTCCACAGAACTGATACAGTACAGACAGAGTCTGCACAGTAATGCTTCATTTACTGCCTTTCTCCTGTTATTTACCTCTTGGTGACCTAGCAGAAGCAGAAGTCACTTAGCTGTATGGTTGCTCTGAGTTCTGAAACAACTGTAGGAGACTGCCAGTTTTTCATTGTTTTCTCACAGTTTATCATGGCTCTGCAATATGAATCTCTGCAGTGTTCTGTGAGAGGGAGAGATTGTTTAGAGGAACTGCCACTGCCCTCCCTCATTATCACACATATTGGCTCTTTGCACGTCTGTAACTACATAAGGGAAGACAGAAATGATAAAAAATATCTTCCAGGGCAAATTGACACCATGAAAAATAGTTATAGAGTTTCTGCCTACCTCAGAATTACTTTAATGCTGAATCATTAATCCTGATTGGAGGATTGTCATGATACCTGTGAGACGTATTGGTTCAGAACATTTTTATTTCATATTATCCTCTGAAAAGTGTACCTCAGGAAATTTTAAAAAGCTTTTTCTTCATAAAGGCTTCTATAGGAAGTTGCTATCTTTTGTAGGTTTTCTGAGGGCATGGATGATTAAATCAGACTGACTAAGAAATCATATTCATGTTTCAGTTTTCTTCCTTTCCAGAGCGTGTTTAGGCTGAATGTTATCTATGGATGACATTTACAGTACATTATCAGCCATCTCTATTTGCTCTGGCTGTTTCTCAAAGGGCACCTGATGAATCAGACTGTATTTTTCTAGTGGGCCCTTTATGTGCTAGAGACAAGAATGTTTAATCCAGGCAAAGAAAAATCCCTATGTTTTGTTTTTGGGCTTTTTTCCACACCACTTTGTGGTTTATTTTACATTTGTAACTTCTCCATTTGGATTTCCATTTCAGAACACACTTTGTGCTTTGCAGTCTCTATTTCCATGAAATAGCTACCACAGCTTTAAACATGACGCAAGTGAAGTTTACATTGCCAAGGACATAACTTCCCAAGAACTCCTGGATCTTGGCCACAAGGCTGAGTATGTGCTCTGTTTAGTGTGAGCTAAGCAAGCATCTCCATGTAGGACCTAGTTGCAGTTTAGGAGATATTTGTCTCCAGGTATTGTTCCCTGTGTAGGGATACCATTCTTGACTCCCCACGTCACAGGTCCTCACATATTCTCCAGGAATTTCCTCAGCTCAGAGGTCCTTGACAGACCCTTGTGCACTCCAGGACATGTAAAATGCACCTTCAGTTCATTGTTACCTAATAGTCATTGTGGCAGGTTGCAATTCAGGAATTGCCCTGGGAGGAAAGAATGGCAAAAGATAACAATTCTCAGGATCTTCTGATGGTGAACTCAGTAAAATACAGTGAATTATTTTTATTTATTCTTTTACGATACCACTAATTTCACACTGATTGCTGCTAGATGTCCCATGCCAGGAAAATTATTAGACGCTAAGCAGCCTCATTCATCATGCTCTTATTAGCCTAAGTCCTTTTCCACGTTGACATGAAAACATCTGGTTCTCTGCATGGCTGAGCACTGGATTTGGCTGGAACCTTTAACAGAGCTCCACTGATTTAAATGTACGTAGGATTCAAAATCACCTTGGAATAATTTTCATCTTTCTTTTATTCAGACTCTCATATAAGCTCTTATTTAGTCTCAACAATCTCACTTGGAAGGTGATTCTTTTGGAAGTGTATATCTCTTAGGTCTGTGTCCTGTTTATTTTAAATACATTGAGCTTGATTCACTTCTCAGATAGATAAATATATCATAAATGTAAATGCATTCCCTTCCCTAGTCCTTTTTTGGAAGCATTCTGGGACAAGCGAGTGCAAAATCTGACCTTCTGGTGATTGATTCTACGGTATTCAACCTCAAGCTTGTAAAAGTGAGAAAGAAAATAATAAAAAATAATGAGTTACAATGCTAGATGTGTTTCAAGTGAAAAATGATTCCTAATTAAAATCATCTTGCTTAAAGGCCTAAATGTTAATTAAGCCATTTATTTTTATTTGGCAGAAGGACAGAGGTAAGACAGTTCAGTCTTTCAAGGTTTTTGCTGTGTTACGTGAGTGTACAACAGTATAAAACATTGTGTAAACTAGTTATTGCAATAGACCAAATATTTATTTGTCTGTCATGTAAGCATTTGTCTAGTTTTCTGGACACATTAGATAGAACAAATGAGGGATAAAGCCTATTTGTGCTAGGTAAGAAATGCAAATAATTTTTATATTTGCATTTTGCAACTTGTACTCAATGAAACAAGGGCTCAAGACTATTTCTGTGTCTTTTGCATGTCTTTTAAATCTATATTTCTCAGTACCATTTTCCATGACTATAAAGCTGAGTGGGCTGGCTTCCCTGTTTTCCAAGTTTCATAGCATTGCAGTGGTGGTACTCCTGTCCAGCTGTCTATCAACAATTCAGATGCACTGTAAACCCTGATATTAGTTAATGAATCAGTTTAATTTCAACTCCATGTTCAATTGCTGAAATATATGTGCCTACATTATAACAATCCACATGCAATGCAACCTCCCACTGTAACAAGTGAAGTTCATAAAGGCAGTATTGAGGTTTTCAGCACATCTAACGTAAGAGTTGATTGCCTGCTGATAGGTGATTAATATAATTCTAGACTCAGAGAGGTATAAAACTGCTTCCTCATAGAAGCGTAGGTCTCTCAGATGTCTTCACGTACTTTGCCTGACTTGTGAGAGTTTCTAGAATACCTGAAGTTTCTAGAATACCTCTCAGAGGTTGTACTTATGTTTAGCCAAATGAATCTCCCTCAGGGTGCCTACTCTAGGATGAATTCAGCAGCTCTCCACACCACATCTGACACAATGCAGTTGCTTAAATATCTGTATTTGGTGCCATTTCAGATTGCCTAGCGTCAGTCTCCCATGTGGTCTACAGCTGCTTTTGTGGAAAATCACAGATCTCCCATTGGTCTTGAACTACATCCATCAGATATGTACAGAGATATTTTAGCATCCTTGGAATGTCAAATGGGACTTGATGCTTCTGTTCATGGAAGCACATTATGTCTGTGTACTGGCCAAGGCCTTGGCACAGTTTTCCAGAATATTCTCCTTGTCCTTTTCCTATTACTTAGAAGGGTCTAGGTGCCATGTAGGTCCTGTCTCATGCTCTCAGCCCTGTCATAGCTGGGATCTTAGCTACCCTTGGATGTTACAGAAGATACCACCCTTTTATGTTCAGGAAATTAGGTTGAACACTGTGTCTATAATGTCAGATTAGACTCATAGTTCACAGGTGTAATGTGATATTCACCTTATTTTGCATGCTTGAATATGCGACACAATGCTACCCAAAGACATCTTCATATCAATTGTATGATTCTAAGGCCTGCACAAGCAGCTGTAAATCTTACAATAAACAGCATCAATTATACCTTCTGTGTATATCTTTCCTGAGAGTTAGTCAAGGTGCTCTTGATAAAGAATACTTAATATTGTGTTGTATATCGTGTTTGTAACAGTATTGCTAAACACTTCTTAGCTTCTTTCTGTTATTAGCTCGTGGAGCAGAACAGGAAATTAATTATTTGAATCCTTAGTGTCTTGTCACCCTGCTTTTCAATGTGTCATCTCAGTACACATTATTTCCTGTGTTTTGCCACATGGTTCTTCTGCTGTTCTGCTGTGTGTTCTGTTTTGACTTGGCAATTTGCAAGAAACACTGTCTCCAATAAAACAAGTAGTGTAATAGGACTCACTGCTTACTCTGAAATGGTTTATAAAAAAAGTAATGAATGCTAATATTTACATAATGTGATTTGCATGGCTAACTTGTTGAACTTCTGGCTGCACCTGAAGAACAAGTTTTTTTTTAATACGATATGATTACAAATTTTAAGCCAAACTATCTTCTCTGGTACATAAGAATAGGTCCTAATGAAACTTGTGGGAGTTATGTACATGTATCCAAGTGTAAAATCTGACTCCAGAATTTGGTTTGGTAATTAGTTTCTCATTTTAATGATGTGTCTGAAAATTTGACTCCATCATGGCAGTGCCTTCTCATTTTACTTTTCTCTTGCATTCTCTTTATGGACTCTCTTCTATTTGTATTGCTATGGAAAAGATTATGAAAACTGGTCAGTGATTCCTAAGAGAATTGAGTCTATGGATTTGAGTTTAGCAAGAAGAGTTTGTAGAACACAGATTACATCATTTAGGAAGCATGTGTAGGCAAAGAGAAAGCTGTTCTATGAATATAGATAATTTCACTGGGCACCAGGCATAAATAGGACTTTATCTCATTGCTATTGGGTTGAAATCTCACATTTTTTTCTTATTCTTGTGGGGCTTTATTTCTATTTCATGCTCTGACTGGTCTCAACATTAAGTGCCTGAATTATTAGATACTCTTAATGTGTAGCTATACAACCGAGAGATCAGAAAGGAAATATTCTGGTATGCTGGCAAACTCTTACCTAAAAGTTTTGGATTGTTCACTCTATAAGATGATTAATTTTTTTTTTAAAGAGCATGCTTCTATTGAATCACCCAGGAATATATTTTTGTGTGCTCCAGTATGCCTATATTAAATCTTCAAAGCAGTTAGGATGCACACACTCTGTAATTTGACTATGTGTGTGTACACTCATCTGCTCATGTTCCCCCATGTGTTCACACATATGGACATGTACAAAGACTAAACATACACATAAGTATACAGTATGTGTATTATGTATGTTATGTATTGGACTTATATAGGTGATTTGACTGATCTTGCCTGCTGCAAACTGCACTGAAATTAGACATCTAATCTAAAGTGAGAATCTATGATTCTTTATGGTCAGTGGAAAAGTTATTTGCAGAAGATTTTTCCAAGATTACTTGCAAAAATTGTCCTTTTGATGTTTTTTCTTCATGTCTGAAGAAAGCCATACACCTAGATAGAGTAAGCTGAGATGGATCCTGTTCAAACATACTTAATATTAATTAAAAAAAAGGAGACCATTCTATCAGTCTAATTTAAAAAATGGTAAGCATCCAACTTCTATCCAGCAATATTTTTCTTTCCAAAGATCATTCTGGTCTTATACGGACTACTGCAGTTGTTTGGTGCTCAGCTTGACTGTGCTTCTTATTTCTTCATAAAAGGAAGGATTAGCAGATGTACTGGTGGGAACAACAAAAGCTGCCACAATTTCTCTCCATTGGAGTAGTTGAATTAGTATTGGCTACAGTATAATTTTTTTTTTAATTCTCTAGTTCAGTTACAGACCAGATGTGCACCAGTTCTAGAGTTAAGAATAAAAATTACCTTCATTACACTCTGTTTCTTAAGAGATTGACACTGACATGGATAATTCTACCTTTTCATTATAAACGTCTCTTAGAAATCAGAGTTGGCATAGGTATCTCTAGACTCTTCTATTCTTGTGGAATAATATAAGCAAATTGTTGTAAAGGTGAAGCCAGGTAATTCCCTCATCTTCCCAGACTAAAAGCAGAGACAAAACAACCCCTCCTTTGTTCTGAAATCTCCTAGTTGAAGTGCATTAAAGAGTTCTATTAGCATTCAGCACAGAGACTACTGGAGGAGTAAACTATTAAAATAATGTTGTTACTTGATATCAAAAATCATTCATTTAAGAGCTCCAACATGTTATTTTTCCATTCTTAGTTACCAGCTTTCAATGAACTGCAGGGAATTTATTCATCCCTGATTAGTAATTAGTAAAGGAGGAATAATATATGTTGGGGATATACTATACTGACTATCTAGTGAGATCCTCACTCTTTTCCATTGTGGGTACGTTAAAACATTTGCCTGAGCAGACTGATTGAATTATTACTCTTCATACAGTAATGACAAAAAGAAATAAAAAGAATTGGTTTTAGTGTGGTTTGATTTCATACTTGCATTAATAGAGCAGCAAATAACAGTCCCTTTATTTGTTCCCATTTCTGCCTGTACTATTATTTTGTTGCTTTAAATGATCTGTATCCTAGACCACACTTCAAAGTAGAAGGATATTTTCTTATACTTTATGAATACATACACTTAAAAGAGCTGCTAATTTCTCTTGATATTTTTATCTATCTTTACATTTCCCTTCATCAAATGAAGCTTGAGCCTACAAGTAATGACTTCATTGCCTAAATTGTCTGTGAAAGGATAATCTTTCTGTTGCACATCATGCCAAGATGTGAAGAGATTTTGGCTTTTTTTGGTCCTCACAAACATTTGAACTTGCAGAGTTTCTCATTTTGATTTGTGATGTGTCAGGTTCAGTGTTAAAGTTTTTGCTAGCTAGTCCAATATTTTTTGGACTCCAAGAGGAACATTATAGACACATGACTTGTCAGAGCAGAGGTTAGAGAGATCTTGGAATGTTTCCAATATTCTTTGATGCGTTTCTAAATGTGAAAGGAAAAATATTTTAAGACTGTAAATATAAAGAGAGAAAACTGATAATGTTAGAAAAGTAATACAAGCCACAGATGGTCAGGGGATCTTTTCCACCATCCTCTTATTTCATCATCTTGTTCATCTCATTTTCAGGGAAACCATTGATGGTTAACATGAAGGAAACAATCATTAGTGCTGCATACATGTTGTTCATCTAAAAGCACACATACAGCCTTCAAATACATGTATTTGTATGTGGTTGTATGTTTATATATTTGTACACATATTTGTAGTCATCTCGCTGATGCAAACATGACTGAAGTTATTTAGGTTTTTTAGTTATTTAGTGATTTAGTGCCTGTGCACACCAGGCATTGACTTGAAGGAAGTTATCATGAAGCAGATGTTTCTCTGAGGTCTTTTAATTGGGATGGATTCACTTCTCAAAAAATCTCCTCCCAGGCCTAGGGAGTGAAGGTGAATGAGCTCCATGCAAACACTCTCATGCAAGGATGACTCTTGGTCACTGCCATTCAGAGGGATACAACTGGAGCAGGTGATGGGGATTTGGACCAGATACCTCCACAGTTCCTTTCTAACCTCAACTGTTCTCTGATTCTGTGAAGTGATAGTTTACATTCTACACTGAAAACTACCAGCTAGAATACTTTTCACCTAGAAAATAGAGGATATTGCTTATTACCCATAATCTGTTCATATTCTGTTATAGATATCTTCAGACTTAGAATTTTCAAGCAAAAGCTATATTATGTATGATTAAATTTTAATTATATTACATTAGATTACAAAGCTCTGCAATCAATATTATATGACAATGAAATGCTGAATTCTGCACCAAGTATTTCAGAGACTGATTTTAGAAAATCAAGTGAAAAAATCTAGATTTTATCTAAAATCAAGTAGAGGAGATTCCCAAAGTCTCCTGAAGAGAGCTAGGAGACTCTTTGAAACACTCATGAAGGGAAGAGTAAGTCTTCATCAAATGCTGGTTCTTTATTCATCCTAGATATCTCTGTGTTCCTAAACTCAGTTTAAGATCTCAGTGTGAAAATTGCAAGTGCCATAGCACATTACTACTAATACCTATAAACTTAGATGCCTCTGTTTGAAACTAGCCAGTATTTAGCTGCAGTTCAGCAGAAAAGTGATAGGAACATCACTGGAAAAACTATGAATCACTTAGTAGGGAAAGGGAAGGAGGAAATATGAAATTTTAAACCAATAGCTATCTTAGCAAAAGAGAAAAACACACTGGTGTAGGAATCTGAGACTTAGTCTTTTAAAATATATGTGAGTGTTTTTATGTCAAGCTATGAAATATATGTCTGCTTTGAAATCATGTCCTGCCCTGTTCAACCTTGACCTTGAATGTTTCCAGGAATAGGGAATCTACCACTTCCCTGGGCAACCTGTTCCAGTGCTTCAGCACTCTGTTTTTAATTATTAAAATTTTTCTTTCTTATATGCAATCTAAATTGACCCTCCTTCAGTTTAAAACCATTATCCCTGCTCCTGTTGCAGAGCCCTGTTACGAAACATACAAAAAATTAAAATGATACCTGCCTGAAGCCCATAAAAAAGAAAAATTCTTAAGTTGAAACTTCAGTGCTGCTGACCATTTGAGGCATGTCTAGACCACATAATGATCACACAGTGATTTCTGTTCTGTTTCTGAATGTGTTTGTAGTTCTCCCTGGCAGCCCAGTTCAAAAGAAAGCTGGTAGCTTAAGTCCTGGAAGCAGTTTGCATGACATTGTCCTCGGGCTAGCCAAAGCTGTGGACTCAGAGTTAATTATCTCTGCAGATCATTTGGCTGGTATAGCCCATGGTGTTTTCAGTCCTGACACTCCTTGGTCAGAGTTTACACAATATAAAACTCTTCTTTGGGAATTTTTATTATCATCACTATTCTTGTTAGTAAGAGAATCTGGTGCTCTGAATTTTTTGCCGGATATTATACAAAGTACGAAGCACTATGCAGGCCATAAAATAATGTATGTGAAATATTTAAAAACTTAAAAATATTTTATCCTTTTTTTCCTTTTCTTTTAGATTTTTGTTTAGCATGACTGGAATGTTTTTCTTCACTAAAGATCTCATTCCCTCAGAATTGAGGAAACTGATGAAATGTGGTCCAGAAATATGACTGATTCTATTTTTTGTTCTTTTATGTGATGAATTAAGCTTTTACGATCTTTTACTTTGTCTTTCATTCTTGAAGTGTTTCAAGACAGTACTTTTACCAATTTACCTGATAAGACCTTAGATTATTTAGTGGCTGAAGGAATTGATAAAAATGTGAACTATAGATATATGTGCCTCAAACTCCTTTCAGCTACAAAGGCAACTCTAATAAAAAAAATCTGAATTGAAAAACTTTTTCTTGTTTGTCCTTGATTTGCCAGCACTTAAATGAAGGCGCAGTGGCCAGGGGTACAAGTAAAGGCCATAGACTTACTGAACACTCTGGCAAGGGACTATGGAAAAGGAAATGCCAAAATAACGTCAGCACAGAAAAAAAGTGACAGGAGAATTGATATGTTTTTCTGAATTACTTGCAGGTTTAGTAGTGGGTTAGAAAACGTCAAAACACAGGAAGAAGAACCTGTATAAACAAGTGTGAAGTTAATTATCAAGACATGACAGAAGTCTGAGATGAAGGACGAATCCCAATGAGCCAACAACATTTAAATGTTTACTTAAAATTTAAATGTTCAAGAAACTATTAAATTTAAATTTAATAGACTTCTTCTCAGGAAGGTCCGGGAATCACAGAGGACACTTACATAACCAGATTTAGCTATCTAGCAAGACAGTGTGGCACAGCAGCATACAGACTCGACAGGTGTGTACTGTTTGTTACTAGTTTGTATGTATTTTTCCTGTGGATAAATATATCTTGCATTTTAATAGTTCATTTCCTAACAGGAATGATAATATGTATTCAAAGGCCAGATGTTTCACAGGGAAAAAATCCCCAAACCCCTCAAACTATGAAACCCACTGGAATGCAAAACAGCTGTAGATGGTATCTGGTTGGTTTAGGTAGAGATGGAGTACACAGTCACCTGATTTCCATTTCAGCTATAGTCAACAGTTTTTAAAGACTGTTTTGTTCTTTATATGACAACTTTCATTAGGTGCCTGCCTACTAAGATGGAATATCTATCTCTAGGATGCTTAAAGGAAGTCAGTATTGACTGCTTAAAAGTTCTTGAGGGATGCTCTTTAAACACTGCCGACATATGAATTGTGATCCAGAAACAGTTATACAGGTAACTGAACTCTGAAAATATTCTGAAATGCCAGTACTGCTTTATGCAAAGGGTGTGTAATAATTAAGAAGTCTGAACAGTAATAAAGAAATTAGGTAACCTTTGACTTGATTTAGTCTGAGCAGGGTATTGAATCCTCATATCCGAAATCCTGGAGACTGTCCTGATTAACAGGCTATAAGGTGTAGCAGGTGATGCCTTCTTGAAGCAGGATTACATTGCTTCAATAAAATATATTGTCCTTTGGTAGCCTAGTACTAAGAGGAGAGAATGTCTTTATTGGTGCTTCTTTGCTCCTTGGTATTTTGGGGACTGGCTTATAACATGGGGAATATTTCTTTCTCTAGATGGAGTTCCAGACATATTCACCACACTGAAAAAAAATAGAAATTACAGTTCCCGCATGGGCTGCTGTTATGAGAATGAGAAAGAGGCACCTACATTGAATATTTCAGCTCTCTGAGAGAAGCAGAGGTTTAATTGAAGTGGAGGCAATATTATCATCTGGAAGTGCCTGTGTTCAGGCAAAAGAAATGCCCCTGTTGGGAAAACAGCTTTGCTTGATGCTGATCTTCATTTGTATTTTAAAATCTCCAATAACTATTATAGGAAATTTGGACAGGTATGTTAGGTGACGTGGATCATTCTCTGAAGCTGAGCACCCGCAATTTCTGTTAACTGTTATTAAACTGAGTAGGATGGTTTCCACATGCAATTTAACCTGCAACAGACTGAGGAGTAGGCAAAGGTCTAAGATGTTTAAAGGAATGTTTAAAAGAATTAGTATGGACTGCAGCAGAGCCACTATCTTCATAATATTTCATCAAAATCTTCTTAAGAGCACCAATCTGAACATATGTTTCTTTGCTTAGGTCTCAATTCTGGATTTTCAGCCTTTGATTACAGCTTCCAGAGAAAGTTCTATTATTTATGTGTCTTGATTTAGTTCTTGAGGTTGCCAGGCTTTTCATGGTTAGAATGCAAAAGTATATGGTCCACCCATATGAACAAATCTGACCTTATTCCATACTACCTAAATAGGCAGTGAAGATGGGGCAATGTCAGCTTTTATTATTATCTCTTTTCAATTAAAGGGTTGGGGGAGTGTGAGCTTTTTCTAAAAATGAACAACTATCAGAACTTTACTGTGTTCTCAGACAAAGGCTTTGACAGGTTATATGCTCAGCTTTTGACTTGGCTGTTTAACCAATCCATGAATTTTGATCTCTTTAAGGAATGCTACCAACTCTTCCAAATCCATGTCATTGGAATCCACTCCTGGAGGAGCCGTTACTAGATGGAAGCCCAGCAAGTTTGACTTTCTTTCCATGCTAATTACAGTTCTTTTGTCTGTATGTAGACTTTTTGGGCTACTCTAATAAAGGCACACCTCTCAGTCTTATTACTTTATGTTTAGGTTGAGTTTCATAATTAATTTCTTGTGCAAAAATACATTTCAGTGGGAAATATATCTTGGATTGGATTTAATATAAAGCATTCTGCTATTAATGCTCTTAATTTTGTATGTTTTTGTGGTGTTAAGCTATGTGTTTTCAGCAGCATTTCATAAAGCGATGCAGGATTTGTGAGTCTTCATGTATTAGCACATTTGTAAGGCAAAAAGACAATGCAATAACAAGGATCAACAAACTTGTCATCTATCAGAAGAGAAAACTTTTGGCAAATTTGTTTTCTCATTTCTGAATATAGCAAAATGAAACAAAACTTTTCAAATAGAAATTGGATTCTATTCATATTTCCAGGAAATATGCATATGTTCTACGAAAAAAATAGTTGTTCTTTTGGGTGACAAGGAAACCCTAAACCTTGTATCAAATTCAATATAAAACAAAAAAATTTAAACATCATGAAAAATGTGTCTATTTTAGAAATTATGTAAATGTATAAATTAGACATTCAGGGTTTTAACTCCACTGAAATGAATAACACATATCTTGACTTGAGCATGAGACAGGACTTAACCCACTTATAATCTGGTCAAAAAATAGATCCCTGTGATAAACTGCAGACAACCTTGGATTCATATTTCATTCAGCTGAGAGCAAAAAGAACGTTATTTGCAAGAAAAATATATGGGAAGAAAGTAACAGTCAAGAGTGGAAAATAAGGAGGCTTTCCATCTATCCAGACTTTAACTAGCCATTTTTTCTCCTCCCTTTCTTTTTTTTTCCAGTCTCTTAAATAATACTGAGTTTTCCTGCCCACTGCTTGCCAGATTCATCACGAATCCACTGATCAGTTTGTTCCTTAGCTGTACTACATGTGATTTAAACCATTTCTTATATTATCGCTGATAAGAAATGTTTTCTGAAAGATATTGCATAACACATGGTTAACCAGAAATTCATTGCTATAGAGAGATACCTAGACCTATTTAATCATAAGTAGGAGCACCAGACTTTTATTAACAGTGCCATCTGAACTTTAACTTACTTGACCGACATCTGTGTTATAAAGGTCAGAAGCTACAACATAGTATTGCAAATGCTATTTATGAGGTTTCTGGCTCCAAGTTCTGTGCACTGCTGGAAGGCTCCCTCTCAGTTCTTTGGTTTAGGGGATCTTCAGGTGTGTAATGGCAAATTTAGTAACTAAATATGAAGAGCATGCTACATTCCTGCTCAAGAGATTACATTCTCCCATTAGTCCATTTTGCAGAAAATACCCAAAGCTAAGACAATGATTTAAAAACCATACTTGGGAACTGGCAAGCAATGAATTAGCACCTAATTCTTTTGCCAGCCTGAAAATTTGCAGTTCTCTGCATGCTAGAAGAATACCAAGACACTGCATGGATGCTAAATTGGATTAAATATATAATGATTTCATGGAGAGATAAAGCTGACTAATCCTTTCACTGAATAAGGGGATTCAAATAGCTTACTTTATTCCTACAATATTTGACATTATCCTGACAGACTGTTACAGCAAAAGTGCTTTTTAGAGTGTGAGTTAGGTTTGGATGAACATTTTGTAGCACAGCGTGAATATTGTTTTTTCCTGTGTGATATTTTGTGCCTCTGAACTTGTGCACTAAGGAAAACTTGTTCTCTTAGGGTTAGTCTGGCAACACAGAAACAATACAAAAAAGAATATGAAATGGAAGAGCTTAAACTGGGATCTTGATAATGCATGACTTTTGTGTCACAGTCTTGCAATTTACACTATTTAGAGATTTTGAATGCATTTATTTAGAGATTCCTTTTTTGTCTGCAGGATTGACATACAAAATCCTGAGGAAAGCAACCTTTTCGGAGTTTTGTTGCATATAAATTTCAATATTTCAATTTTTATGATTTTGAATTCCAATGAATTGTAAAATAATGTGGGTTTCTTTCCAAGTTAAAAAAGGGACACATTTTGATCATTGCTTCATCTATTTGAAATGTGTTGTTAAGTAAGTTTTCAATCAAAGTATATCTAAAGAGAGATCATGCTTTTGAAAAGTATGCTTCAGGCTCCTCTTTGCATCCAAACTACCAGCCTGGTATGTGATACTGGGGATTTGCTTGGTAAGTGTTTAACAGTCATCAGCCATTATGTTTGCTTGGTGAACAGTGCATTTAGTCAAAACTCCCACTGCTTAGTTTAACCCTTCTCTGGATCTTGGCTAGCCTGGGACCAGGTCTGCTGAAAAAGCCTGTTTTACAATTAAATTTTGCAGATGCAATTTTTTTTCATTCAGCTTTTAAAACTAAATTTATTTAGTTCATTACAGTATATTAGAGCTTCTCAAAGGAATTGCACTTATTTTTTATTTACCATTTCTCCCTTTGATAGGGGATTCTTTATTGAATAGAATGGTTATACTTTATTGAATGATGGTATCTATCATCACTGTTGCACACTATTAACCTCAAAGCCTGCGGCAAAGTCAAGGAAATAAAATGTACTCGCACATTCATCATTTGGCATTAAAAACAGTGAGGAAACATTAAATTACCTGTTCTCAGTCACATGACAGTCACAATCCTTAGTTATGAAAAAACTTGACCAAATGATTTTAACAGGATACCTTCTCACCAAGTCCTAGTCATAACATGAAGATAACTGTAATAATTTTTATTTTTATTATTTTCTGCATAGTAGTTTTATCTTCAAATCTGTTTTAGTACAGAATTACATCTAAGAGACAATTAATAAATGTTCTTCATTTTCTTTATAATATCAAAAGAGAACAAACATTTTGTGGGGCTGCTGCAAAGCACAAATGTACATCTTTCTAGAATTAGTTTCACATTATCAGCATTTTTTAAGCCTCTTTATCCAATTTGAAAAGATTTTAATTCATATTCTCACTGTAGTTATAGAATCAACCAGCTGAAAGCCTTTATACGTTCTTCATACATCCTGTTTCCAGACCCTGTTTTTCAAATGTCATATTTTTGCCAGGTGCGTAAGGCTTTTGTCCACTGCCACATTGATGGACCATAAAATCAGTGCATTGTTACATTTCAAGGCAAAATTTGACATCACTGAAAATCCCAGTGATCCCTCTAAGACCTTAGCAATGTTTTTTATGAGGTACTAGACCAGATTTGCTCCACTAAAAAGTCATATGTCATACTGTAGACATAAAATCTCCTGTCCAACTGTTGAAAGATCCAATCTAACCAAGACTTAAGGAAAAATCTCTTTGCTGTAAGGGTGTTCAAGCTTTGATAAAAGCTGCCCAGGGAAGCGGTGAAATCACCTTGCCTGGAAGGGTTAAAAAAGATAAGAACTGTAAATATTTCAAGTAATTGGGTTTTTTTAATAAATCCTTGATCTAAATGTAAATAAATACTTTTATCCAGATGTTTTAAAATATGCACGTTCCTTTCTTTAGAAGGCTTCTGTATCACGGCATCCAGTGTTGTACATTTAGTACCTTTGACTTATATTCAATTAAACATGGCTTGAAAAGAATCGCTGTCTTGAATGATCATAAACATGGCTTAATGAGAATCATATTTCCTTTAAAAGAAATCCATTGTGAAAATAGAAGAAATTTAGTTAAGAGAATAGACTTCATGCACTTTATCATACATCTGAAAGTACAGACAAAGAAAACGTGATTCAAACAGGAAGAAGCAACAGAACTAGATGAGGAACATTTTCCATTAAAAACGATAACCTCTCAAAATAATTAAAAAACGAGAAGCCTTATTTTTTATGAAACTGTTGAAAACGTCTACCTACAATGGAATTTTGGGGCTAAACTACAGTAATCTTCTAGCCTGGTGTGTAGGATATTCTACTCATTGACTAGGATTTCATGCAAGATTTCCAACAGAAGTTTTCTAACCATTAAACTGTAGATTCAGATTTTTGTGTTATGTGTCACAAAGGGCTTTTTAAACTTGTTTAAGCAGGGGGAACAAAAACAAACAAAAGAAATCAAATGTTTGCAGCTTAAGGAATATATTTCAGAGGTAAGGTATCTAAACAGAAGCCACACCAAGAAGTCAGGAAAAATAGATCCTTATACCTACACTAGTGACATCCTAATCTATGGTTTATGTTTGGATGGGTACATATTTTCTGCATCTGTCTTAGACTTAAAAATATATTTTTCTAAAATGTGTTTTAGAAATACCTCTCCACCATTGTGCAGGAGGAGAGAGCAAAAAGGTGTTCCAAGATTAAAGCTTTTTGAATGACAAAACCTTTTATTTTTCAAAGGAACATGTAACATTGCACTAAAATGAAATACAATTAAAGGTAATTAGATATTTTAAAAATGTTATTATGTAAATATTATTATGTAAAAAACAGAATACAAAAAAACCCCAAAACCCAAATATGAGCAACATGTTTGCTTCTTAGAACTGAAACAAATTGCCTGCAAATACCAGGTTTAAAACCTCAATATCTAGGTAGATCTTGGGCAAGGTTAAATATATCCCCGTTCTTGGTTACAAGAAGAGCTGTAGAATGTCACTGACAAGGGTCCACAATTTCATGAAGCTGGCTGGAGGTGACTGGCTCTGTGCTCCTGTTGCTTTTGCTGTCAATCTCAACCAAATTTTTAGCAGCTACAAAGCTGAACTTGGTGAACTTGGGCTCTCATACAAGGCTTTGCTTTTTCCTGGAAAAAAAAAAACCTTCTTTTACACTTAGAAAGAGTTATGGCAGAATGATTTGGTTTCTGCTCTTAAAATTAAATTCCAGCTTCCCATGCTTACATTGGCCTGTGTCAGCAACTGATGGGGTTTCTATGATTTTACAATTTTCTGGCCTTCATAGTTTGCCTTACAGAAGTTTAAGATATCAAATGTGCTTGGACTTGTATCTGTTTCTTAAATAGGCAGATGTCTTTTAGGTACCTGTGCCTACAATTTGTATTGTACAAGTATTATTAGTGTAGGCATGCTGCAAACTCTGCCACTGTTCTTAGTACTGGTTAAGAAAACACATGTTGCTGGACAGCTGTTACAAATATATCAGAAAAAAATAGCTTAAATACTATTGTAATTTTTTGGCAAGCATGAAAGGACTGAGGTGAAGAAAATGGGTAACTTGTTTTATGGTGATGTTGTGCAGGAGATGATAGGCGTAGTCAGACATTAACACTTAAAAAGTGACTACTAAATTGCAAAGAATCTAGGCCATTTTACATCCAAATAAGAATATCTGCAAAAAATCCCCTTGAATTCCCTCTAGTGCAGTATATTGTGCCCTTAAACTTTTTAATTTGAACTTATCCATAAGTTCTTTTATGACCAGCTAAAGAGATGAATTAATGACATGTGAATTAATGAAATGGGCCCTGACAGGGTGGTTTGGTGCAGCCCTCTTTTGTAAAGATTTGACCCAAATACATTTTAAGCTCCTGCTGATAAGAAATCAGTTATTAAGCACTAAGTTTCAGAACAGTGCCTGGTAGTTAGGGAACCTTTCAGTGTGTTTCATTTTACTTATAAAGCTCACATTGTCTTTAGAATAGAGTATCGAAAAGGGGGTTTGTCTCATGACTCCTTGACATCTCTTGTTCCCTTCTGCCCTGTACCAGTTTCTGTGTTGTGTAGGTTTAATCGAGCACTGTTCTCTGAACAGTAATTAAAGCCCAATTTGACTTGTTGCTGAGTAAGATGATAAGAGCTCTGGCTGTCAGCATGGTCAAAGATCAACCTTTACCCCTTACAGAGCTTACTGCAGCTTCATAATTTATTCTGCTGAAAGCTTCTCTGAGAACATGGCAGACTCTGCAGCTGTTGGTGGGCGTCCCCTGTTGTAACTGTTGTGGAGGAAAGACAAAAATGCAGTTATACTATAGCTATTCCTGGAGTTCTTAGTCCTACGTGACAAAACAAGCGTTCCTTTCTTTGTTTTTTTGGGGGTTTTTTTGTGGTTTTTTTTTAGGATTTAGCTGGTATATGATATCATATAAGCATCTTTAAAAGTTTTTATGTGCAAAGAAATCAAAGAAACATCACTTCTGCTAAACTCTCCACTGAAAGACTCTGCTTTTTCTCAATTGCATATAAGTAAAATATGGTCTGAAAGACCATTTAGATGTAAAAATTCAATTAGACTATGACACTTCTTTATGGCACTAAGAGAGTACAAGAAATAAAGCATCTGTGTGCAAAGAATGTCTAGTCATTCCTAGCAAAATGCCTTGAATCTAGAATTCTCCATAAATAAAGGAGCTATAGAATCCATCACAGATGGAAAAACTATATGAAGACGTCGATGGCACACGCTCAAATTGCCTTTTGCTGCAGCTTTTCCAGAACTTTGCCCTAACACATTCTACTGTCTTAGTCATTAAACTTCAGCCATTCTTCTCATGACACACTCCCAGAATATAAGATATTCACTCTAACCAAGAGCTAGTAACTTCCTACTAACAACCGGAATGGTTTTTTTTCGTTGCCTTCCTGAGTTACTGAGCACTGAAAATTATCCACTGATACAAATGTGTCGAGCTTCCCTGGTTGTATCCAAGTCATTTTCTGTGAATGACTGAAGTTCAGGCCATGCCTTCTTAAACTTTGCCTGTTTGTAGGCTGTGTCTGAGTAATTGCATCTGCACCAAAAGAAATACTACACTAGGGAAACCAGAATGGTTATTGAAAATTTGTGCTGCTACCCAAAAACAAAGGCTCAGAATTTAGTCTTGGCTGAATCAAAGCTTCCAATAAACACTTATTTTTTGTTCATTTTTTTTGTTTAGTTTCCAGTCAAAACGGCAACAGAGCATCAAAATTGAACCTTACAAAGTAACCAGATTGATAATTTCTGCACTTAAGTATTCACAGATGCTCACATTGAGGTTTTTTTTGGTTTCACCATTGATTTAAAGAAAAGTAAAATTATGTTATAGGTCATGATTGTTATATGAATTGGAGAACACAGTCTTTAGCTTTAACATTTTGTTTTGTGCACGCATTTTAATGCACGTGTTTTCCTTTTTACTCTTGACTGTTAAAACGTTAGTGCCAACGGCAGCAGAGCATTGCAAACTAAGTCTTTCCTTCCTTCCTTTTGGCCTGATTTAATTGATACTAGACAGTGCAGTGCCAAGTAAATACAACTAAAGGAAGAAAGAATAGAAAGAAGTAGATTTTCATCTTTTGGCTAAACTTTAGAGTTCTTTTACATATACTGCAGTGATTGGTATGTACTAGAAAGGAAAGAAACCTGTGGACAATTTCATTGCAGTAAAAATAAGTACTACATACTAGGAGAAAAAAATGTAATTCTGCTTGTCTTTTACATCTGGTATATAAAAGAAGTTCAATATAGAGCCAACTGGAGCTTCAAAGCTAAAATTTCCAGAAAAAACTAGCTTCCTGGTTTTAACATTAATTTGAAATAGAATGCTTGTATATAAAGGAGTGTTATCCTTTATCCTTTAATATGAAAAATCTGAGCTTTCTGGACTTTTTTATATGTAACTGCTTCGAATAAAGTCTTAAAAATAGATTCTCCACCTTGCATAGTTTTGTTTGTTGTAATGCCTCATACATATATATATATATATGTGGGGTTGGTTTGTTTGGTTTTTTTTGTTTGTTTTGTTTTTTTTTTTTTTTGGCACTGCCATTATGGAATTTCAAAGAAGACCTATAATTTGTTTTCAGTATCAACCTGTAACAGTTTCAGGACAACTTTCCTGGAGTAGAGTTTTCATCTCCAGTATTCTGAGCCAGATTTTCCATTTCTGTGTGATTTGGTCAAATTACCTCTGTCCTTGCTCTCTACTCCTTTATGTTGATTATCTGCCCAGAACTCCATCACCCTCAAAGGCCGTGCTGCTTTTGTCCAGTGTTTAGTTTTGAACAACCATGTCAGTGTGAAAATTATTGTGCCTCATTCCATTGAATACTTTAGTCATAGAAACATATTTTATGGCATATTTTATTTTCAGGTATGCTAATCAGCTCCCTGTGCCATTAGGATTCAATGCTGCATGCAGAGAAAAAGCTTTATTTCCTCTTCTGAAACATAGTTATGAGATTCATAAAGCTGTTATTCATGGTCAAGCCCTGTGCAAATGGAGACAGAAGAGAAGAAACCTCTTTGTTGGGGCTATTCATTATGGGCTGGGGAATTTTCCCCCAAGCAGTCCTCTAAGAGTTTTGATCAGATTGTGGGTATTTCTGTGTAACCAGGTTGCAGGCTACACAGTGAGTCTCTAATCCCTGAAACAATGTGCAGTCAATCATGACCCTGCACACTAAGTAAGCGTGAGACAGTGAAGGGCATTTTAAAAACAATTGTGGGCTGCTTTTAGTGATTAACATAGAGAACATAAAAATAAATAATTCCCTATATCATGTTTTAAAAATTGGTATGAATGGAAGATAATGGCCTCAATATTTAAACATACACATTTGTAGATGGGGATGTATTTAATTCTTCACCAGAAATTAATTGCTCTGTCACAGTTCTTCTGTGGATTTAAGACCTTTGTAAGTTGCTGTGCAGCTAAATATATCCTTCAACTCTACTTTTTATGAAGTAAAATTTTATACTTTCAAAAGTGATGATAAACTCAATATGAAAGATGGTTTTTGGCACAGCAGAAAACATGAAACAGATTTTACCTTAGTATTGGTATGTAATGACAGTAAGGTAAATCCAAAAGTAGATTATTTAGCTGGTAAATTGTAAACATTGGGATTTATCAAGCCTTTGACCAATAAAAGGACCAAATTAATTTTGTACATTGCCAATTGCAAATTTTATTTTTTTCAAATTTAAGTGATGTTATTAGAAAAAGTGATCATTGTTTAAATACTGCAGATTAGAGAACTATCTCAACTATACATTATATTGGCCGAGATTTGGGGTTAAATTGTATTCCTGTTTTTCTCAATGTAATGCAAAAATGTTTTCTCTTTATGAAAACTCATTCAGTAAGATTATCCTAAAGAAATAATGTAATTATCATTTGGGTAATTCAAAAGAATGCATTCTTTCAAATATTGTAACATATAAAGGGTTTGGGGTCAAAAACTAGTTACTGACAACAGAATTGTAACCCTGACATTAACATTAAATTAACAAGAGTATACTTAGATTGTTTTTTATTATGATATCAGATTTTTTTGTGTCTAGCCCTTCTTATACACAAGAAATAGCAGCCTCTAGTTCCAAACCGCTTACCTAGTGGTCTGCAACTCAAAATTTTTCAAAGTGATCATAATGAAGTAATTAAATTTTTTTCTTGTATCTTTATTAACGAGAGTCCAAACTAATCTTCCTCAGCCTCAGCCATGTGCCTGAGATGCAGCCACTGAAAAAGAATTGAGCTGTTCCTCAGTATAATACACACATTCTAAAAACAAGTAGGATAAATCATCTCTTGGGGAATTTTCTCTCTCTTTTTATATTAGATGGAGACTAGCCAAACACCTTTGTTAAGACAAGTCAGTTTCAGATGGTCAAAATTAAGAGAGATGGATCTTTCTTGAAGCATCTTGGACCTTGATTGGTTTCTGGAATATCAGGAAAACAAAACTGCTTCTTGCTTGTAATGCTTCTCCTATACACCTCAAGTCAGACTGTATTCCTATATTTGTGACTCTACTTTTAAAGTTTTATTGGTAAACTAAGATTTTTTGCAGTTATTTTTGGTTGCTATTACATTGGCCATGGTTAGTCCCCTTGATTATTCCATGATTAGAACTTTGCATTTTGATCTGAAGAAAATCTCCTGCATCTGCCCAAATCTTTTTCTACGAGTTTCTTACTTTGTTGTTAAAATCTAAGGTTTAAGAACTGATTGTAAAGTTCTCCACAGAATTAGAAGATTAGACCTGTTGTATGTGCTCCTGTCATGGAGGAGACTTTATTTATTCTGGTTGTTTCTTGGTTTTGAATGAGTATCTGTTCAATGGTGCTTGACATTAGTAAGAACATGTGTTTGGGTGTGGGATAGAAATCATGCACTTATTTGATTTATTCATAGGTGCTAGTGATTTACATTGGAAGTTCAGCTGCCTCTGAAATAAATATTCAAGGTGCTCCTACATTCTTGAACAATAATCACTTTACTACCCAGGTGAGCATCCAGGTGAGCATCTTCAATATTATTAATGTAAAATATCCTTGCTGGATAATATTTCTTAAAATAATCCTAGAAAAAAAGTAATACTTATTGTCTGCAGTCTGCTATTATTTTTGTTACTATTTGATACATTCTTTCACCATGTCTACAACTACACAAAGAATTTACTAAAGTTCTCATGTTTATTTCTATTTTTCAGGGTTACATTGGTAAAGGATGAAATTATGCCCCCTCTTCCTTTACTGTTTGGCATCTAGAAGATATCTATCTACTGGAGTCTCATCTTGATACTTTTCAGTAGATTATGGTGAAATTCAGAAAGATTAGCTTTGGAAGAAAGCAAATGCAGCAAAATCTGTCATGGTGTAACATTGCCTATTCCTTCAGACTATTCACCCCTTAACAGTATCAAAAATGCTGCTTGTAGTAGTTTTGGACTGTTCTATTATAATTATATATCTGAAGCTGAACATATTCTTGATTTGTTTTCTTTCTTGAACCATTATAGAAAAAGTTCTGTTCTACCCCTTTCAAAGACTGGATATGGGAAAGCAGTCTAATGAGAGACAGATTTTTTTTTTTCTAATTATCTGGCCTCTGCTGACATGCAATAATACCTTCATTCTCATGTTTTTATTTTTGAACATCAGATTTTGTCTGGCACCATGAAGTCAGAAGGATGTATGAGGTTTGTTTTGGGGGGTTTTTCTTTTTGGTTAGGCTTCAGTTTTTCTTGTGAAAAATTGGACCACCAAAAGGAAACACCTGCCTTTATCTTGAACACACTTCTTCAGCTCTGCAACATTGTTCCACCATTTCCCACGGTTCCAGCTTGCAGAACACCCAGCTGCACTCCAAGGTCAAGACTTCGCTTGGACTCAGAACATAATTTGTTATTTAAAATAATTAAGAAGTGGATGGGCAGGCACACCAACATCTAACATCACATAAAAGGAAAATGACAGCATGTGTGAAAATGTCACTTCAATAGGATGAAGAAAGAGCTGTAAGCAGGCATATTCAACTTTAACTGCATTACTTATAGACATGCAAACCAGAACTACCTGAGTTATTCTCACAGTTAAATGATACAGAGTAAATCATCATCAGCTGATCAAAATTTCCCTGGAAACTGATTACTGTAGAAAAGACAATAATGCTATTATATGTGTTTCGACTTTATAGTACTTTATAGTACTTTACAAAGGCTATTCTTTTTCCTACATGTAAAAGAAGTTTGTCTTTGCATGCAGTAATCTACATTACGTAAAGAGGTGTCAAAAATTACACAGAATTAGTAGAGAACAAATGTTACTATAATGTCAGAGAGAAAAAAAAGAAGCAACTGATCTAAAGTAAATATCTACCTTAGAGTTTCGTATGCTGCCCAATTATCTGAATGCCTGAAACATAAAATCAACAAGAAAAGCAAAGTTCCTTGAAAGTTTCCTGGTGATCCTGTCACAACCACACAACCTGCTTGGGCAGGTTTGTTCTTTCTGTTTTCCTTTTTTTAAGCATTGATGGGAACAACTTTCTTGAATATTGAAGAATGAAAGGACTTTGTGCAGATTCCTGTATTACAGGTTTGCCCTTAAGCAAAATAATTCTGACTTTTGCAAAGTTTCACCATAGTGAGCTAATCAGTCAGCCAATCAAATTATACAGAAACTTTAAGTTTTAGTCAACATATTTTCCATAGCAAAAAATATGGGTGAAATATTCTATGTAATAGTTAGTTTACCTCTGGTTTAGAATTACGCTATATATAGCATAGCTTTTATATACTTTTTTAATCACACTACTTCTCTTACTTTCTACCTCTGTCTACACTGGCTTAGGTTAAGAGTTCTTTAAAGCATTTTTATTATGAGTATTTCTTCAAGTTTCTTTACTCAGAGAAAGGTAACAAATTCAAGTAAACTTATCAGTATGTGAGACCACACACTTAAATATCTGTATCTATCTATATCTGTATATATCTATATCTATATATCTATATCTATATCTATATCTATATCTATATCTATATCTATATCTATATCTATATCTATCTATATCATCTATATCTATATCATCTATATCTATATCTATAATGTTTTCAATTTGAATTATTTTCTTCTGTCTTAAATATATAAAAGCCTGATTTATGCTACTTCCAGTTATTCTGCTGGACCTGCACTTTCAGTGTTAACTCATAAATTAAAAGATTGACATAGCTGTGTCATTTTTAATAAAGATCTGTTTATCAGAGGAAAACTACGAACAGAAGTTTTCGTAAACATTTTGTCCTACAAGATGTTCAATATGTTGCTATTTTTAGGTTGTTTACACCTATAATTTTCTACTGGTTTATGTTTCCCCATCCTTCCTCGTGACTCCTTTTAAAAATCTGTTTGCCATTAGACTGCACTGGATGTAGAAAAATAATGAAATATCACCAATAAAATATTTCCTATAAAATCTTAACTCCTGAGAGTAGTGCTAGCAGCCTACACTACCACTATATTATAGTGGTATTTTCAAAACGAGCTAGGGGTCATGTCAGAGACTTTATTTTAGTATCTAACCTATGCAAGACTGTATTGGAAAGCCAGCCTACACCAGCCCTCTGTAGACACTTTGGCTGCAGAGGAGAAGGACAATGTCACCAAACAAGATATCTGTGGTGGTGCCTTGATCGGTGCAGGTGAATCACAGCTGTGCACTTCTCTCGCTGTCTTTAAAGAGGCTTAATGTGACAAGCTCTGCTCTAAGGCGTCTAGCCCATGGGTTGTTAAAGCTAGATGAAATGAACTCTACTTCTAGTAACACCCAGTGTGCTTGCTCTCCTCACAGACCCCAGAATTTGGTATTTTTGGTTCCCCAGTCACTCTGAATATACAGGAAGAAGTGGAGCCTCCATTAAGTTATTCTGTAGTTAGCTACTGCTGTTATAACATTTACAAGCAAGAGAACCATATGTGAGTATTTTCTTCTCTGAGACAGGAGGGGAGAAATGTACCTTCATTTCTTTCTTCCTGGTGAACACCTCAGGTAGAAATGTTTCTTGTGAAAGTTTTCTATCTTTCAGAAAAAAAAACAAACTAATCTAATTCTTCATGCTTAAATGAGGAAGAGAGTCTAGACACAAGGAAGGATTTCAAGGCTGTGGAAGCCCAGTTTCATGGTATTCTTTATACTAACTCACACATGATGCTTACAGAAGAGATTTCTGATGCACATCTACTTTGATGTTTTCCACAGTTTATTTAAGAACAAAGTTTATTGTGAAACCCATCCCAAAAGTTAACCTTTCCCTACTTGGGAAAGGCACTTAGAATGATGCATTTGGCTGTGAGTCCTTGTGCCTTATGTTTCTGTTGGATATGTCTTCTTGGTTCCAATCACAGGAAAGGTACACAAAAACCAGCAAGAACATATGTCTAAATGAAGATCTGATGTGACATTGGATGCTCGGGAAGAAGCAGAAAGCCTAACTGATGAATTGCTAAGTCCTTGGCTATGATCTGAAATTTTTATAAAAAACTTAGAATGGTTTGGGTTGGAAGGGAGATCATCTAGTTCCAACCCCTGCTTCCACTACACCAGTCTGCTCAAAGCCCCAGCCAATCCAGCCTTGAATAGTGCCAGGCATGGGGCATTCACAGTTTCTCTGGGCAACCTGCTCCAGTTCCTCACCACCCTCACAGTGAAGAATTTTGTCCTAATATCCCATCTAAATCTACTCCCTTTCTGTTTAAAGACATTAGCTCCTGTCCTAACACTATGTGTCCTTGTCAGAAGTCCCTCTTCAACCTTCTTGTAGGTCCCCTTCAGGTACTTTCTTCTTCAAGTTCTTTCTCTCCCCAACAATATTGTTGCCAGAACATCAGGGTGGTTGAAGCACACCTATAATTTCTTAGGCAGAGATGGAATTAGCATGTCCTCATGACAATATGTAATTTACAGTAAATAATTTAACTGTAGCATAGCCCAGGGATATATATTCAAAGGAAGTTTGAAATACTTGGCAGGCAGTGAATTTCTTTTTACAGGGATGGAGAAGGTTATAAACTCATCTCTAATATAAATACTTGCAATTGGTAGCAGAGCTCTATTATGTTAGTGTGCTAGTTAATGTCATTCAGGTAAATAAGGAAATTTCAGGCCAAATATTTATGTCAGCAATTATGGTTATTTATAGTAATTTATATCCCTATTTTTAGCACACTGATAACAATAATAAAACCCAGGATTTAATAGGCAAAGTTAGAAGCAGGAAAATGGGATTTTCATTAAGAGGCCCTCATTTCCTTAAGGGAGCAATTTTTTTTTCCATCTTCTCACCGGTATATCTTAAGTAGCAGTGCAACCTCTAGACTTGCAGAAAGCTTGAACTTTGGGCTCTACAACCAAAGGCTACCCCACCTCATTTTGCAGTAACCATTACCTTATGTCAGGTGTCCCGTTCACTGCTGGCTCCTTTATGGGTAGTTACAGAGACCTTCACAACAGAGCTGCTATTGCCTAATTTTCAGAAAGCTGATTTCAATATCCATTTCTTTGGTCATCTCCAGTGGGTATCTGCAACAATGAGGTCAATGGAACTGATTTAATTAGATACTGGCACAAATGAAAATGTTACAGCTTCTTTTATAAATAGCAAGGGAAGGAAATGGCTATTCTGCACATTAAGGTATTTACTGCAAGTGAGGAGAAAATTGCCTGTCCTTTTTAAATCCTCTGTGTGATAATGAAAGTTTTTCATCTTTCTGATGTGGATGAAAAATATTTTGAAGCTGGTCCCTTTACATATGCTTTAATTAAATTCAAAAGGAGCTATAATTCAGATTCACACATTTGAAAACATCTAGCAAAAATTGGTGATTTCATTAGTTCAGAGAAGATGTGCATGGTAAAATGTCAGTTTAAAGTTAATTTCATATTAATTTGTGTACACATAAGAGAAGTTCAAAGAAGATTTTATATACAAGGTAAAGCATCAATTTAAAATTAATTTTGCCATTGAAGATATATGCTGCCGATTTTTGAAGGAGTAGAAACTCTATTCTCAAAATACCTTGAAATCCTTATCAAGAAAGGATATTAGCAGCCTTCAATTTTAGCAAGTCTTTCCTCTCTCTTATCCAGGTTTTCTTTATCATCTAACATTTGACCCATACTTATCCATATGTATTGTAAACTTTTAAAGCTTGTCAACAGAGAAAGTACAGTTCTAATGTAGGTAGAGATAAATATAACCTCACAACTTGTTTCCCATGATCCACCCATGAGCAACTCGTTTGAGGTTTGTGGTTTCTTCCTCAGAGAAAGCTCCCTCATTGTCTTCAAAGAATGATTGATTCAGTGAGCTGAACTAAGGACAAGAAGTCACGGGAGAGGTCTCTGCCCCAGTACCATGGCCTGGAAGAATGATGATAGGTTATCATTTCCCTTTTGTTGCAATTAATTCAGTTCGTGGATATGCTACGGATAAACATCTAACAGGAACCAATCCCTTTTAGAATTGCTCTCAGACCTGGCAGGCAGAGAAGTCCTTGAGATTGTTGTGACCCATACAACTGAGGTGCATTTTAACATCTTAAGTAGTATTTGAAGAATATGTTGAAATGTCATTTAACCAGGGCATTGTAGAATGGATTAGTATTTTAGTTTTGAACTAGACTTTGATTAGTGAGCATTAATTGCCAGGAAAACATACTCTATTTAGGGCAGTTAAATAAATATAAACCACAATTTCTTTATTTCTTTCAGTTCTCAGAAAGACTTGCCTTCTGCACTGAAAAAATCAGTCAAGTTTAGTGATTACTACAATATCTATACAAATACACAAGAATGTACTAACATTGTTATGATGAAATTATATTTTCTGAATATCTGATCAGATAAATTTTCCCACCTTGTTCCTTTTTCTGGTTATTTTGTTTTTCCTATTTGTTACCAGACTGGAAAACTGATATTTCCTTCTATTTCCCCCACACTAAACTGTTCAGAACTGACTTGCAGTTCAGTGCAGATGTGTTTTAAACCCATGATGAAATAGTGCTTTCTCAAACGTAGTTTAACATCTACATGAAGGCTGGTGACTGAGCTACAAATGAAAAAACGTACATGACTTAATGCAGCCTTTACAATGCCCTTTTGTTCTATAAGTTTCCATGTGGGAAGATTAGGGAGGCTCAGTAAACAAAAATGTCTTTGCATGTCTTAAGAGATCCAAGTGCTCTGCCTGTAGAGTCAGCAATTTCCCATTGAGTTTCAAATAATCTGAAAGAGATGAGTTCCTTTCACAGCATGAAAATTCTGGCTGGGGCAATGGGTATTGTCTTCTGATTCCTTACAATCTCAGACTCACAGTAATGTGACTGGGGCACCTGGCTAGTGGGTGTTTTTGCCACTTTTGCTTTATCAAAACCAATCATCAAGTGCACATACTGTCTCTCCTCATTCCAGGCAACACGTTTCCTTAATAATACATATTTCCTTTATAATTTATAAACCAAAGCAAATGCTTTGTAACAGATTCAATGGCAGAAGAACTGTAGAACTGTGGAGAAATAAAGAAGAATTTGAAGGGTTTTGGAAGAGACATAAGATGCAGGGGATGCTGTCCAAAGACTATAATTTGGCTTTCCAGCTTTAAATTTTAAAGGAGGACAGAGGCAATGGAAGAACATGCCATGGTTATATGGCTCAGTCATTCTGTTATTAAGAAATTACGTTATGAAGCAGTTTCTGAAACATGGAACTTTGTGCAGAAGCAAATTTATAAGTCTGATGCTGCACCTTAGCCTTTGACTGATGTGAGAATTTTAGGATCAGGCCTTGAAAAGATAGTTTTGGTTTATCATAGATTGATAAAAGTAAAGGGTTCATTTGCTACCTGTACGGTCTCACACTGTACACACTGCTAAGACAAGCAACTCTAAATGAAACAGAAGTCCAAAACCCACAGGCTTTTAAGGTCACTGAAATGAGCTATAAGATACACAGTGATGTTCAGTTCATAACACAGAAGCTTTGGAAGGAATTTGGATACTAATAAGTGACCTATTGATGTGACTGTTTATTCCAACCATTTACAAACAAAGGGGATTATGCAATGCTCTGACATAATTTCTGCTAGCAGCTGGAAACCTCTGCTGAACATCTGTCTGAAGTGCTGTTCTCATAGTACATCTGCCAAAACTAGCTGAGTAAATTGAAATGAAATTCCAATTTTTATTCCTTTCTCAATACTTGTGTTGTCTTTCAAGGCAAAAACATTTTTGTGAAAACTCTTTCAACAATTCTTTGTGTCAATTCTATAGCCTCGAGTTATATTTTATTTCATAAAAATGTAGAACACTGGAACACGTGTCACTGTGTTAGAAGATTCATAAAAACCGTTTGCACTAGCTGTTATTTATATGTTGGCAGCTTGCTTTGAAAAGATTGTTTGCTCTTCTTGGAAGCATGGACAATTTTAACCAGGGGCCTCAGTACTGAAAAGGCAGAAAAATGGTATAAGGACTAGTATATAATTTGAACTTTCATTAATTATGAGGGTGAAATGGGAAATAAGTAGGAAAAATGTTTATCCCTTTCTTTATACCTACAAGTGTAAGTAGAAAAGCAAGGTAACTAAATGAAGGAAAGATTCCCTTTCCTATAATGTGAATTGGCTCTGGCTAGGTGTACTTTTAGACAATTTCCATTGATCTTGATCTGTATTCTGAATACAACATGAAATAACATGAGAGGCAATTTAATTTTCCAGATGGAGAATGAAGACCTCTGGTTCTGGACTAATTTTAACTATGTCCTTAGCTCTTAGCTTTGGGTTTATTTCTTCTTACTTACGTCAAAATAGGTTAGGAGAGTTGAACTCTGGAACCGTCTGTTTCTGCTCACTGACTTGAGCAGCTTGGACTGACTACTTCAGATTTACACATGTTCCTTTCCTGTATGTTCCTAAACTTGAAGCATCATCTTCCCATGTTCAATCTCTTTATGTTTGAGTTAAATTGTAAAATATGGATTATTAGGTTAAAGTGCATTTTTGTGTGTAAAATTGTGTGTAAAAAAGTTACACAAATTCATTCTAGGGGTAGCAAGTCCCACAAGAAATCATTACCACTCAGATGTGAAGACATGCAGTAGGCAAAAGACTCAGATCTTTACAACACCCACTTACTTTCTTTTGAAGAAAATAATAATAAAGCAAACACCTATAAGGATTTCTGTGGTGGGAATTATTAATTTTATTATTACTAAATAACATAGAATTGTCTATTTTTTTATTTCTAAATGCTATTAATTGCAGATTCAGAGAAATCTATTTTTTGGAATTTATTCTATCCTCATTTATCCTGCCATTAACATAGAAGCTAGAGAAATTAAACTATGTAAAGTGGATATAAGTGACAGCAGAATTGGGATTGAGATTAGCTCTGTGTTTCTGTAATTTGACATACATCTCTCCCTCCACTAATGACAAATGACACTTTTGGCCACTTTTTGGTCTCTTAGGAAAAGAAACATATGTGGTATATCAGAAGAAAACACTCCATTCTTAACTGATAAGAATGTCCAGCTCTATGCAATAGATTTTATATACACACTGACCCAGTTGCTTTTTTAAGTAAGTCCTTAATTTATAGGTCTTGTAAGTCTACTCTGTCTCCCAAATAAGCAATTAGGTCATCAGAATCCATGATTTATTAAAGTGCATTTTGTGAACAGGGAGTTCATCCGTGAGGATATTGTGTTTCCCAAGGAAGTTAGGAAGAAATTTGCCAAAAAGGAACTAAGGTTAAAAATTCAACAGATCTGTCTGTTTCTCTCGAGTTCCTCTAGCAGATATTTCTGAGCAGAGGTGGGATGGAAGTAGAAAGAAAACTTCGGGTGAAATGCTGAAGGAAGGGTACCAGTGCAGTTAGCTACATCTCTGAAATGAAAACCACTTCAACAAGAATGAAAAAAGCCCCAAATCCTAGTACCTAGTAGGCTAATGCAATAAATTGCAAAAGCCAAGATGTACAAGAGGATTCAGCCCTTACAACTATTTCACGTTCAAGATTATAAATTTCCAAACCTCAGCAGTTACGTCACACACCTGTTACATACAAGCCATTCTGAGCATGCTGGAGTGTTGTCTTGGGAATGCTAGGCATCCCAGGGCATATCCAGGATATGTCCTACAGCTGGGCAGGTCTTTCCTACTAGCTGCCCATATTATACATCACGATTAGTGCAGAAACTGGTTTGTGCGAAAGCATTCAGTCTTCATTCTCTTTACTCAATAACCGACCAGTTGTAGTGTTGACCTGAGCTGTTAGAGGTGTTATTCCTTACAGCTTCTGCATGAGTCTATTTGGACACAGCATCTCCAAAATTTGGAATAAAAAAGGCTTGTGAATGCTGATGGGTGAGGAGGGAACAGGGTCTCTTTAGCTCTTCTGCTGGATCTGTTTTTTTTCACATGGCAGTATTCAATGTGCATTGGGCCAAAAACACTGAGAACTACTTTGGAAGGTAATGATGGGGAAAGTCAGCAGGCAGTGGGAGGGCCTGTTTAAGAGTGTCTAGTCCAGCGAGACAGTTTTTACAAAGTGTAATATGTTCAACAGAGATGAACCCAGGTTCTGGGTCTCTGACAACACCAGGGTCAGATCTTCTGTGTGAGATATCAGAGCTGGCAGGAAGCACGAAAGAAAGTTTCATTTTTATTTCTTCACGTATCACATTCTTCACACGTATCTAGTGAACATTAAGCTTTTGGGAGAATTGGAGAAGGCATCATAATTTCTTTCTACAACACTGAATAGCTTTATTAGAGAGGGCCATATCAGGCATATGCCTTGGAAGGACTTCACAACACAAAATCCCAAACACAAGAAATTGCTTAACTTAATAAGGATCTGTTTTGTAGAATCTGTTTTGCCTTTCATCCCAGTATTCATTATTAGCCAATATGATAGCATAGATTGCTGTCTTCTCTGGGAAATCATCTTGTGTTGCAACCCAGGCAAGCATTAGAGCTGTGGGTCATGCTAAGCAGCAAGATGCCTGGAATATGGGGGTTGCAGTCCTTTTGGGGCATGGCTCCTGTGATTAAAAGCTGGAAAATGCTGTAGTTCCATTTCTCTGGGCTACCTTCAGAGGGATTTGGGGCATACAGTTTTAGAGGACCATGCTATGAGCTCAAAGTGCTGTCTAGCTTGGTCAGCTGTAGGTACTGGGTTTTTTGATAGTCAGCAAAAAATCCAGTATTAGAGCAACCACTAACAGCACCATAATAATTACATGCTTAATGAGGCCTTAAATCCCCTATTGTATTACAGCTGGGGTGTTTTAATGGGAAATGGATAATGTCTCCAACTGCCTCCAAACAGCTGACTATAGGGTGTAACTTTACAATTAGCCTAAGTTAATACATGTCCTCACTGCAGCTCTGATGACTAGCACTGCCTTTCCCTTCATGCTAGCCATATATTGTTGCTCTTCTATGCCAGCAACTGGGTGACTTCATGGACAGTTTGATGGCTCCCTGATTTGACTCTGGGTTAGCTTTCAATCAGACAAACTTCTTTATTCAGCTGCCAAAAGCTTATTTAAACATTTGGGCAGTATGGTGGAAGGGGATGGGATGCACATCTGGAGTGACAAGGTATGCAAAGGCTGGTTTCCCACCAGATATATTCCCTTATGTAAAAGCTTTTCCTTATGCAGTGAGGATAAAATGATGATACAGCAGAGATGATTATTCTCTGCAGTAGAAAAAAAATTTCTTGTTTTGTTTATCTGTCCTTAGAGCCTATATCTGCAGGCACTCTCAATTTCAAACACTGACTCGGCAAAAATCTCAAATGTGACATCCAAGATCTGTACTTCTTGAGATGAGAATACTACATAAAGAAAACATCAAGGAACCTTAACTATTTCTCAAAGTATTTGATATGATACCCCTTGGAATAGAAGAAAAATCAGAAAAATGGTTATCTTTCAACCTCAGTAAATTCAAACAAAAAGACAGAATATCAAATACACTTTATCTTGTATACACAGTGGAACATGCCAGCTAATAACAAGGAACAGATCATGACCCTAGAGTAACTCACCTCATTTAGAGATAATGGAATACAATCAAATATAAACAATTTGAAATGCAAGTGCAATGCAGCCTTTGGCTGTGATGCTTAAAAGCACATTAAAGCCATTTGGAGCAACCTTTGCTGCATGTAATTTCGAACATGTCAGCAGCATTAGAAATACTTGATAGTGTAAGTACTAAATTATTATTGCTACTTGTAACCAAACACCTTGTCTGAATTTTATAGTATCTTCCTAGTTATCCAAATATTTATTAAGGTTGGGCTTGACAACCATTCAGTATGAAGTTGCTAAGATAAGGTTAGTTCAAGAAATTACTAAGATTCTTTGCTCATCTTTCTTCCTATGGCTACAGTGCGGTGCACTCATTTCTTGAAATTGATTCATTTTGGGGTCACAGGATGAAATATACACCAAATCTTTGGGGATTGTGTTGTAAGGAAAATGAGTGTTATTCTTTGCCACAGAGAGTTTTGAATGGCAGAACGGTGGGAAGTTCTGAAAGGTGAACTGTACCACTGATGTACCTCTGCAGTCCTGCAACCACATTAGCTTGGAAATTGTTTTGAAAAAAATGTAATGATAACCACTTGTTCAGAAAATAAAGTCTCTATTCTTTGAGTTCCTTGTTTTCACTACATTGACGTATTTTCAACATGCTTTTCATGCTAACTTTATTTGTAGCTTGAGTGGTTCTATCTTGCTTTGGTTGCTAGTGATTCAGGATGGGGAGTGGAATATGACAGTTTATCAGAAACTAAATTAACTCATTATTGAAAAATCAGGTATTTGGACTACAGATTCTTCAGGGAATGTCAGTTCTATGACTGTGTATTTCTATAGTGCACTCTAAATTCCAGTCTTCATATTAATACATTAATAGCAATGGCAGAAGTCATGTCTTTGTAACAGGCTACTACCGTTCATCTTCCTGTCTGTTCCCAGGTAAAGTTGACTCTGTAGTAGCAGTACCAAAACAAAATCATTATTCAGAATTCTCTAAGAGTGTGCAAGTCTCTCCACTGTATAGAGAGAGAACTGTATAGCTAGGAAGATAATAGGTTGATCAAAATAATATTTCCACTATTATACAAGTATCTAAATGATATAAAAACAGTAGAGACAGATTTCTGGGTAAGAAATATAGGTGGGAAATATATAGTTTTACATATTTTCAAAAAATATGGACAGTGTCAAAATATTGATGTTAATTCCAGCCTGACTTTGAAATGAAAAGGGAAAAGGAAAAGAAAAGGGAAGGACAATTTCCCAACAATTGTGGAAGAACTTCTAACCACCTAGCAGCTACTGGCCTTCTGAGTACCTGCTGCATGAAGTGATATGTATAAGCTATAATACATACATATTATGCATGTATATATATATATCTTGGGTCATGTTGAAAAACAGTGAATCTACTTTCCTGCATTTATGTGTGTAAGAAAAAGGAAGACAAAAGAGAAGGAGAGAGAAAAGACTGAGGAGAATTCTTTCATAAACTTATTCATTTGCCCTTCAAACCAAAGAGTCAACTATTCTTTAAATGTTTTAGGTGCACCTTATGAATAGCTATTATCTAGCCTATCAGTTTCTCTAGGGCCATCCAGTTATTTCTGTTTTTACTGATATGTTAGGTCATAACAAAAACACCCTAATAAATGAGAATACTCTTGCAGTTGCCGTTGAATCCCTAGACACAAATTTCCTTTGGCATGGTGGCTCTAACTGGCACATGAATGGTGTGATCCCTCAGAGAAAGTAGATATGAAGCATTATGAGTACATTGTACACAGTGTAGTTAAACCCACCCAAGTAACAGAAAAATTAACTGATGAAAAGGCACTTTTTAAAGTTGTCTTAAGAAAACTGGTTTTATTGTACAGGATTTGCAATACTCAATAAGCCTGTTCACATGCTCTGGTTCTGGAGCATTTGACTTTCAGAGGAATCTGAGCTGCTCCAGGGGTAAGAGAGCCTGGGTTCCTGTATAGGACCAGTGCTCAGGTCTGTGTGGTAAGCCAGTCAACATATGAAGCAAGTAAGGTCAATTAATGACTTCTGCTAAGAAGTGGAGACCAAGGCACTGCTTGCTTGTTTAAAGACTGTAGGAAAAACACATCTGGAAGTCTGACACAAGAAAGGAACTAGACACTATTTGCTTTGAGGGCTGTCAGGCACTTTTCCTGTCTTTCCCTTGTCTTAAGTTGTTTTTTGCCTGAGTTGCCAGTTGGATGAGCAGGGTAATTAGGAGTGACACGCAACTTGTGAATGTAGCCAAGTCCTGGAATCTGCTGCTGTCCGTGTCATGGAGAGAGGATACAGTCAGACAAAGAAAGTTATTTCCTGCACTTAACATCTGATCAGTCATTTGAAATGTAAATATGATTGGAGGAATAACAACTGCCAGAAATAAATGTACCAGAAGAGAATGGTCCTGCTTCTTTATTGGTAAACAGCTGCTGTTCTCAGAAGCTTTAAAGGTTAAAAAAATCCTAATAATACATTTATAATACTTAACTTGAGGGTACATGAGGCTTGAAAATTCTCTATAAACATTGAAAGTAATATAAATTGTCAGGATTACTAGCACCTGCAATTTTGCAAGCCTATTCATCTACAAGATATATGCAGATCCTTGCCAATGGCTTGCCCTTTGATATATCACTAAACTGTTTATTTCAGTCACAACTTTAACATTTTCTGCTGAAGAATAAAGGTATGATTTATGTGAAATCTCCTGCAAAGACATCCAGAAAAATGCTCATTCAGCTCTTAATGAAAACCAATGAAAACTAACTGAAAGTGTGGGATTTGTTTGACTGGAACGGGATGTTCAACCATGAACTAGTTACCATGAACTTTTTACTTTTTTTTCAGTAGATGTGGGAAATAAGTGATTTGTCTGATCTTAGAGGTTTATTTTAGAATATGATTAATTGCTCTCATGAAGTTTCTTTCTGATGAATTGTAAGAGTTCAGTTTAACGATGAGGTATTTTGAGCTGGTTGAGAGGAACCTGATTCAAATCAGTCTTGTCAGAAAAGGGAACTAGGAATAAACTTTCTCTATTCTTAAATCCCAGTTAAAATCCCTTTAAATATAGAATCACAATAATAGAGTTCACCATTTCATTGGAAGAGCAATATTGGAGAATTCCATTATCCTCTTGCCGTGCACTCTTGGGTTGTGTAATCCCTATCTTGAATTGATTAAACTTCTTCTTAAACAAAGATGAAAGGAAAGAATGAGAAGATTCCCATACAAGGGAATCTCAGGAGGCTTAACAAGAACAACTGCAAGGTGCTGCAACCCCTGTTATCAACACAGGCTGGAGGATGAACAGATGGAGAGCAGCCCTGCCAAGGACTTGTCAATGCTGGTGGGTGAGAGGCTGGAGTGAGTCCAATCTTAATCAGTTCTGAATGTGTCTTAAAAGTCCATGGAGGGAGAGTATTGGCACAAAGTTTGGAGACAAAATATGATCCTCTATTAACCCTGAGGAAAGACTTGTAGTCTCAAGCCAAGCTAAAGATCTGGTAGCATTCTATGAAGAGACAAGAAAGTCAGGATTCTAAAAGCTGACCTCAGGAATCAATAACACTGATACTTGATTTTTTTCTCTCTCTCTGTTTTCATTGAAGCCCAAGATTATATACTGTCAGGGGCTGAGAAGAGGGCAAAAGAATTCTACTGTAAAAATGGGACTCCTTAATAAACGGAGATTGGTTCCGTCTGTGTGTACTTTTTTTCCCTAGTAAAATCTGAATTCCTTGTAATACTTTGAACATTCTTTACAGACAAATCATATCAATTGTATTTAGTTGTGATTACATAAAAGGATCTGGTGGCTTTAAATGTAAGTAAGGAAAGTCAATATTTGAGGACTTGCCAGAAGTACTATTCAAACAAAGGATTATTCTTTAATAAAGTACCATGAGCAGGAGTGTCCAATTAATCCATGGAAGCAATGTTAACAACATAATTGAGTGCAATAAGACACAAAATCTGTCAACACACAGGTACATGGCAGCTGCACAGTGGTTTTAAGTTATCCTAGCTCACTTTGCTGCTGATGCCACTCATCTGCTAGTGGAAGTAGTGTGTAGGATTCTCGTTTCATAAAAGACAAAATCAAAGAGCAAAATACAAATTGGTTATGAAGGACCAGATTCTCCTTGATTCTGCTATTCATATTGACTCTATTTTCCCAGGATGTCTCACTGGGTGAATTTTAAGGTGGTAGAAGAGTAAATCAGATGCAAACCTGACCACACAGACAGAACACCAAAAAGTCCAGTTAGTCCTGTGGCTACCTGAGATAACCATCAGAGCTCACAAGGGGTATTTTTTGCTTCATGTATGAGATGTAGTCAGCTTTATGATCAGACTCTTCATGTCTAGGCAGAAAGACCTGTCTATCTGATGTGGTTTCTCCTGTGGGGGGGCTGCTACCGGCAAGCAGCAATTCCCCAGACCACAGAAACAGTTTGTGTGGGTCCCTCAGCTTAGCTGGCTGTGCGTGGGTCCAGGCTGGGAAGAAAGAAGCGGGTCCTGGCTTGGGTAGGAAAAGGGTGTTTATTTCTGTGGTTCCATGAGCAGAGGAAAGCATGTGCTCCAGGGCCAGAGCTGAGCTAGAACCAGAAGCCAGAACAAGCCAGGACATGTGCTCGGCCTTTTTGTCCCCCTTTCTCAGGTCGCAGCCTGGGCGGGGAACACTCTGGGCCAGTTGGAGAAGGCAAGGGGTGTGGTTACACCAGGGGGAAACCAGGTGTGGGGGTAGGAATGGGGGGGTAGGGTGAAAGGAACATACCATTACAGACAAATAACAAAATACAAATTCAAAAACCTGAAACGTTTCTCCGCTACATCTATTCTTCTCTTCTCTTTTCTCTTTATTGTTGGCCTTTATTAACTCCCTGTTAATTGTTTTTACCAAAGCTTTTCATCCATCACCTTCTCTTTGGATGAGTCCCTTATAACCCAACAGTGTCACATATTCTGCTTATTGAAGTTTATAGAAATCTGTGGAAAAGCACTTGGCTATTTCAGATCTAATCCAATTTCTACTGAAGCTTGAGGCAACAACTTTCATAGATTTGGTGTAGCTAGGTCAAATGCAGATTTAGAGTACTTCATGCCCTTGAAAAGGCCAGGTCATAGGTAGTCGCTGTAGAAGCAGTAGAAAACACAGGTTTCTCCATTGGATAAAAGCAAATGGATGGTTGGTTGCTACCACATTGGAGTTCTTGTGCAATCAGATGGAGAGAAGAAGAAAGAATTTACTCCTACACCAGAAAAGAGAAAGGTGGGCGTGGAAGAAGAGAGATAAAGAACAACGATGGTGAAAGTACAGGGAAAATAAAGACAACAATGATTGCAGGGAAGAATGAATAATATTGACAGCACTGCCAAGTGCACAGAACAGGTGAGAATTGTGCCAGTGAACTTCATACAATAAAACAGTGTAAAGAGGAAGTAGGCCCATTATGGATCATGAGAGAGACATCCACTGAGATCCTCCAGCTGCTTCTCACCGTATCACTGAGGCAAAGCAGATAGATCTTTATCTGGAGCAGTTGGTTATGGCAGGTATAAAGCACCTCTGTGTCACCGCTGCAAATCAGTTCTCGGCTTCTCCTTTCTCTGCATGACTTTTGGGGATGACATAAACCATTGAAACTTTGATGATACCATCTATAAATTACCAAAAATAACTTCATAATATTGCAACTGGTTAATGTATGGTTGACTCTTATTTTGTGTTTCATTTTTATCTGTCTTTCACCAAATGACTACAGATCTCAAGTGAGAAAGGCAGAGAAGGAGGGAGATATGAACAATTTAAGAACAATTAGAGATGTATTATTTTATAAAACAATAAAATAAATGGGAGCTTTAGGTGAAAGTTTATCTAAGAATTATCAGCAGTGTATGGAGTGTGGAGCACTTAGAAGGAAGCGATTCAAGTAACTGGCCTTTAGAAAGATTTGTTTTGTTGCTTTATTGAATCACTGTTGCAAATATTCTAGTTTAAATACTTGCTATTTATTTAAATGGATTTATTTTAAACTTCCAGTCTAGAATCAGATTCTCAAGCCAAGGTCCTTGTGAGGTAATTTCCCTGTCAGGAAGTCCTGAGTTAATCCTAATCATCAAACAAAACTCCAGTACTGAGAGCCTGGAGAAGAGAATGCAATTTTGGAAATGTTTCCTCCAGCAATTAGCTGAGAAACTGCCATGGAAAGTTCTCATCTCTGTTAAGTTTCCTTGACCCCATCTTTTCATTCCAGATGTTCTGTCATGTTTGCTCTGACTGCATCTGCACTGCTAAGTACAAGATGGCCAGGAAATGAGTTCAAGCACTTTACCCCACCATGCATCTGCTAGGCTGCACTCTGCTCTGCACAAAGTAAGGCAGATCTTGCCAACTTTCCAAGATGAATCTGCTCTACCAGGGTCTGCTCCTAAGCAGAGGATGTGCATCAATTGATGCCACTTAGATCAGAACACAGGCTTGGTCTCTGTATATTCTTTATTTAGTTCTACAGCCATAACTTGGGGGATCAAGATGCACCTGGAGAAATATGATGGAGATAAATATAACAGAAAGACAGAACATGATCTTTTCTAGTATCATCTACTGTCCAAAGATAAGTATAAAATAACATATCTGACAGCACTTGTTTCAGACTCCTACACTTTATGCCCTTTCGCCTCCATCTGGACTGGAACCTTTTTGGAGAGAGAGAGAGATAGAAAGACAATGAAAGCAATCATATATTGTATCAGTGAGGTAATTGAAGCTAAAAGCAACAAGTAGGAAAAAAGATCCTTTTCCAGAAACCATTGTTGATTTTTTGGCCCCGATCCAATTAACAGATAGCAATTTCCTTATTTTTTTGCCTTTACTTCTAAAAATGAATGGATACAAAAAAAGGCCTTGGGATTCTTACAAGATTCACAAATTCCTTGAGTGATAATTGTAAACCATTCAATTCCACTAATACATCAAGGTGGCTAAGGGATTTAATTGTCTAGTACATCCAGTTTGCTTATTCTCTGATTCAGGGAAAATTGGTGGATCCAAAATGCTTTAGACATTAATTATTTTTATGGCCATTTACCAAAAGTTTACATATCTAATGTGTCAAACCAAGGTTAATTTTGTGATAACACAATGCCACAGCCTTGGAAGGAAGGAGAGGAAAGCAGCTTCTCCACCTCTTCACCTTCATGCAGTAACTGCCTCCACACTCACTCTGCAGTTAACTGGTGTCTTTGTTGCAGTCAGCAGGAACTGGTACCAATATTTCCCTGAGAAGCAAGACTGTAAATCTATGGGGATGCAGTTATACAAGACAGGCTGAACCTTTGTAACCGCTTACTGTTGCTGAGAGGAATTGTCCCATTTCCTCTTCAACAGCTTTTTCACTTATTTCTCATTCTCATCTGCTGACTCCTTCCCTCCTCTTTCACTAACTCTCAGGTGTGTCTGTCCCTTGGGCTCCATGTCTTTTAGCTTCTATATTTGCCCAGGACTGTACTCTGGCACAGAGACCAGCTGTAAAGAAACAGCACCCTCCCCATCCATCACATTCTTGAAACTTCCAGCAGTTGGTGGCCATAATCGAGCTGCCTATGGGGAACGTTTTCTGGTCCATGTTGGTTTTGCAGCTGTTCCTAGGAATTGTTGGAAGAGGGGTAGTTAACCTGGGCCAAAACTGTATCGGGATCATTAAAATAATTTACTGTAGGCAGCATAAACCATCCAGTTCCAGTGCCTTGGAGTGGTACTGTTCATTGTTTAATATATTATCATTGCTGTAACTCAGGGACATGGTTCCTCTTAGTGACTTAGTAGGAAACCTGCCCAACCAAAATGGAAGGAAAAGCTTTATGTCATGAACCCTTTAGGTATCAGACCGCAGAGATGGGATTGGGAACAAGGGTACAATTCCAGGAATAGAGAGAGAGAGATGGAAAGAAAGGAAAAGACTGACTTCTTCAGTGTCAATTTCATATGTCTTGTCTGACTCTATTGTCCTTAACAGTATCATATAATTAGAGGTGTGTACATATAAATATGAACAGAGGAGGACTCTGTCCTGCAGCGATGCTGCACCATAGTGCCAACAATCCACTGCCATCTCTCCTGAGGTTTCTACCCCTTTGTATCTGCCATTTAATGTGAATTTGCTAGAAATTCTGAAGTTTTATTCCAACGGAGTGCCATTGTTAAGACAGTAATCTAGTGCATTTTGCTTTAAATGGACCAGCGAGAGCTCACACACGCAGTTTAAATGGCAGACTGGAAGAGGTGATAGCATTCACTAAGACAAGCGAAAGGAGATGACCCTCCTTTAACTTCTTACTGTGACATATTTGCATCCAAAAGAGAGTGGTACACAGCTTTCAGAAAGGTTTGTACTCCTCTCTCTGAGTCAACACTTTGGCATTCAGCAGCAGTGCCACTGTATTCGCACAGGCAGCCCCTGCCCTGGGACACAGATGTTCAGGTGGACAGGGGAAAGGCTGCAAAAACAATCTTGCATACCTGCATAAAACCAGTTGATTGGGCTTTTTAAATATTTGTTTTTCCCACATCCTCAGTTTTTTAGTCTAGGTCACCATATGATCACGTGAGAAAAACAATCTCAAGTCAAAACTTCTGAATCTGGTATTGCTTAAGGGTCTGTGAGTTGAATAGGTCTTTGTGATGCAGGGTGATCCAACTGCTCCTTATAAAACTGTTCCCAACTACAGATATATTCTATGTGTTTTAAACTAAACTTTCTGTCCTCATACAAATATAACTAATAAGAAAAAAATAAAACCGAAACCTTTGAGGTTCTCAGTGTTTTGGGGAAACATTTCTTAAGGATTATTTTGTAGTATGTACTATTTAAAATTTCTTAACAGCTAATTTTTACTGAAAGGTCTGTGTTCAGTCATTTTATTTCATGTTTAACACTTCCTCTAGCATGTGAATATAAAGATTCTCACTCCATACCTACTCTCTAATTTTTTTTTCTCCTGTAACAAATTTTATTTTTTCCAAGATTTGCAGTTCTTTGGGTTTTTTTTGGTGTTTGTTTTCTTTTACTTTTCTTTTTTCTTTCATGACAGATTGCAGGTTTAAAGCTAGCAAATTCATTTCTGGAAGTCTAGAGTATAGAAGCCGCGAGATTTGACAGTTTGGGGTGAACCTGTGAAAAATATTTTGCTTAGCAGGGTAAGCCATGCAAGTCTTAACAGAATTAAAAGAACCTTTCAGGCACATATGCTGAAGTCTCATTAAAGCAACACCTTCATGCCATTCTAAAGCACCTCTTAATTTCCATTTGTAAGATCTGACTCCTCTGCCCTTGTTTAACCAACTGCTCTAGTTCAAAATTTACTAGTAATTGCTATTGCAGTTAGAAGTTCTCCTGAGTTGCAAATTTGCATAATTTGGGGGGAATTCTGTTTAGTGTTGTGGCTTTACAATTGTAAAAAAGCAGGAAGCTTCCTTTATATGCGTATTCAAAATACAAAGAATAATTTTTGCTAATGGAAAATGATCAAAAGAAATTAAAAAAAAATCAACATTCATCACATTTTCTATTGTAAATAATAGAATCTATTTTAGGTTTATACTTTGCTGCTTTGACAAAACATGAAGTGTCAGTTCTAGCCATACAGGTCTGAATCTAGTTTAACAGTTCTCATTTCTTGTGAATTAATGGCAACCTGGTGTTTAAATAAAATAATTTCCGGAGATTGTCTCTGACTTCAGCCTTGGAACTCCTTCTTTGAACTAATGTGGCCCAAAAAAGCAGCCAGGCAGATGTACGGATCTTGTGGTCTGGGAGCATTCTGTTTCAGTGGCCCCAGTTGTGAATAAAGCAACAAGCAGAAGTCTTATGCTACTGTCTTAAGTAATGCATCTGTTTGGGGCTGGCACAGAAGTGCATCAGTGATTAATGCAGTTTGATTCCTTCCTAAATCTCATAGCTCCATCAGCTTCCTTCCTCCATTGGCTGTTAATTCTGTTGCTTTTGCTATTTTGCTGCTCTTTCTTCCTTGGGTGTCTGTGTAGGAAAATCCTCAGCTAGAAAACCTGTGTGAATGTCTTTATCCTGGTAGTGAGTGGCCTGTGAGGAAAGCAATATTTTAGATGCTTTGATTATGCTAGTAATGTAACCACCCAAATATATTGCTAGCTCCTCCAGGTTGTCTGCTATCCTACTACACCTATGGCACCTGCAGCAAACTGTGGTGCAACCCTGTCCCTAAGAGCTGGGGGCACCTTGGTGTCCTGAGAAAACAAAGGGAGGTACTGAGAAAGCAGTGGGGAATGTCAGCATCCTCTGGTTTGGTGTCTTGTCTTCCAGGAACTTCTGTCTGTATAATGGGCCGGTCAGCACAGGTTTAGTGTAATATCACCTTGGAGTGAGGCAATTTTGGATGTGTCTGGGAGGTGGGTTTAAAAAGACCCAACTGTAGAGTTGATGGTAAAATAACAACTTCAGTTTTCGAGGAAATGAGGAAAGAAGGCAGGAAGGAAAGAAGGAAGGAAAGATAGAAGTCCCCACCCTGCTCCAAATCAGATTCCAAAATCATTGATATTGTATTTCTAGCGGAATGATATAGTTAATCGAACGATTTGAAATAATGCATTTACTTCATTGAAGTGGAAAGTTTCAGCAATTTTAAAGGCAATTTCCTTTTCAAATTGTAAGGGAAATCAGCATAACCATATAAAAAAATCCATTCTGACAAGAACACTTTTTAAAATAACTCTTCGATGGTTTCTAGATCTCAGTGAAGCAAGCTTTTGATAAACGGTAGTTCCTTCTGGTCTAGTAGAAACATCTGTTTCTCAGAAGATGCTAAGCAAACTAGAGTTCTCCTGGAGTGTGGTCCTAGGATCATTGTTTTCCTGATGGATTTGAACAATAAAAGCTCTAAATGCTACCTGCTTAGCTTCCTAAATTAGCAGAGATGCATGGGTACTGTTATGCAAAACAACCTCAGTGGACCACTTTGAATTGTTTGGGTTAACTGATAAGAAGAAGCTGAGGGTCTTTAATTAAGGGAGTAATTTCTGTGGACTTCAAGTGGAAGCAAGAAAAGAGAGGAGTAAATAGTATTTAGTGGCATGAGAAGCTTGGAGCCACGGAGTCCCTCCAAGTGTGAAAACCAAGAGAAAACAATCTCCCCAAATAGGGAATACCTTTAATAGGTGAACCTTACAGGAAAAGACTATTTAATCACCTACAAAAGAGACAGACAAGGCAATGACTGGCAGATTAGGTGGTGTCACATGTGGGATTTAGGGAAGCAAGGCTGAAGGAAGTGGAAATGAATTTGAATTTGTGAGTATGGAAGAGATGTGCACATTTATGAGGATCTCGCTTTGTTATGCTGATGATGCAAAGAGAAGACATTTTATTAGCATAAGTCTCCTCAGAAAGAATCAAAGTGATTTAAATAACAATTAGTCCACTGAGTTCCTATTTATATTCAAAAGGAAGCATCTCATCTAACTTTATTTCAAAACAGAAAGTTTCACACTTCTTAATTATGTGTGAATTATAATGCACTCATGTCCTCTTCCTCTGCAAAATGCACAACAGCAGATGTATTCCACCAGAATTAATAACATGCTACTGAGTGGATGTCCTCCTTGCAAACATCTGCACAGGAAGAATGATCAAGGGTTGGTGTTGTGACAGACTTTAACTATTGAGTCTGAAGGGCATTGGTTACAATGACTCACGGATAAGCTTTAGTGGCTGGACATTCATTTGTTAGAATAAGGCAGGCCAGATTTCAAAAGTTGCTCATGTCTTAGATCAAGGCCGCAAGAACTTGGTTCTAACTTCTAATAATCTTGGTTAAACCTTGATTTGCATTTTTACTCATTTCCTGAATGTAATATTTGAGGTACGAAAATCAGAATCTAACAAGAAAAAAGTAAGGCATATATCAGTCCTTCTAAACCAAAATTTCAACACAAAACTAGTTAAGAAATTTAAAATGATTGTCATGTCAACAGCTATTATATAGCAAATATATAAAATGTGGCAGTCAACTAAAACATAATTTTTTGAGCATGCACACATTAACAGAATAACCTCCTATTTCTGAAATCAAGTTGAGGTTTTTTCTCATTCCCTCACCATCTGGCTTATGTATGTTCATCCCTCTGTTAAAGTATTTCAGTTTAAGGGGTTAATTTTTATCAGACAGGAAAGTATGATTAAAATTGGAATTTGATTATATTTTCAGCAGTCCAGACTTCTGGAAAATGAATGCTTGGCAATATGTGTTGAAATCATCAGTTCATAAACAACATTGGAATTTTAGATATGTCAGACCCCTAGTTTCAAAAGCAATGTGCTTTTGTAAATGCTGGAAAATACAGTTCAACAACCACAGGGACATGCTTAATTTTAGTGGAAGACTCTTATTACTGTGTTATCTTTCAGCATAAACTAATGCTGAAATTCTGCAAGATATACTATCTTTAGGAAAAATGAAATTCAATTCCTCTATTACATGACACAATGCAGAAGATAAGCTGCTCAATTAAAATGCCAATTGTTTTTTAAGGGGCTTTAACTTAAAATGTAATAGGGGTTGCATTTCTTTTTTTCTAGCATATTTTCTTCCTTGAAAAAACTGAACACATTTTTGTGGCTTGCTTTATTTGCAGATTCTTTCATGGAACTTCACATACATGATATATCATAGTCAAGAACTATAGTAAATCTTGGGCAGAATTTTGAGCATGAGAATGGGGAAATATGATGAGAGGAAAGAATCACAAGGACAGAGTCACACACAGAGCAGCAGAAACATAGGGATATTTCAGTTGTGTTAGCCTACTTCTATTCCTGTTCTGACAAAGAAAATGAAGATAGTTTCTTTAAGTCTGTCCTCTAAGAGGTGCGGATGTATGGGGGAAAGTGGGGGCTTGGGTAGGCTGTAGATGAACTGAGATGTAGGCTGGAGATAAACTGAGTTGGTAGGAGAAAGTAAAGGCAGGAAAGATCACTGAGGAGAGTGATCTCCTATTTAGGGTCCATGACTGTGGGCCCTGATCAGCAGTTTTCACCCTCCCCAATATCCTGTAGAAAGAGACTGAATTTGCTCAGGTTTTGTCTGTCACCTTCTTTTCTCTGAGACCAAGATGAAGTTTTGCATTTGTGACAGATTAGTTGAGACAGAAAGGATATTTTCCCTTTTCAGCTGAATGCCCATTTTGCAGAGAGGGAGCCTCGTTTATTATTCTGACAATTTAGAAGTCAAAAATAGTGTAGTCAAATTCACAGAGTTTCATTGTACATCAATTTGGAATCGGGAAAGGGTTGAAGAAAAGCAGACAGAAGACATCAGCTATGAATCCCTATTACAGAACACTGAACTTTTGTACCAGTGCTGTGATGACAGAAATCTCTCACAGGACTTCCCTTGACTATCATTGGGAAAAGGATGACAGGATGCCAGGAACAGCCTGGGATCAATGTGGGAGAGGGATTTATTGGAGCAGCAAGGGTGAGTAAGAGTAGTGATAAATTTTGTTTGATGTGGTGCCCAGTGATTCCAAGAGGGTTAATAAAATTGCAGGTTACTGAAATAATGATTTGTGCACCACGTCTTTCCTAATGCAGGCTGGAGACAGCACACTTCACTTCTCAAAGCCCATCCACAGAGAGACTGTGCAGGACACTTGAGAGCAATGAAGAAGAAGCCTGTGTTCTCCTATTGCTTACAGAATAACACACTTAACTACTGCTGCAGAGTTTGGAGCACTGAGAATGACTTAATTTGGATAATGAACGAAAGATCTTAGTCTCTGCTTTGCAAAATCATCTTTTTATACTCAAGCCTTCAAAAATAAGACTGAAAGTGACGCAAGTTGTACATATCCATTATCTAAACAAAAGAGATACACAACTAAAATATGTATTAGGATTTTTTTTTTTAATTGATTAATGACAGTAATTTTGAGTGGATGTACAAAGATAGCTTTTTTTTTTTCTGTAAGAACTCTGAAATTTGCAACTTTGATTCAGGGTTTCTTCCTGAAGAAAAGCCAGATGAAAACCAACAAACTGCCCCCATTTTTAGGGTGTATGTGTGCTTCCCTGCAGTTTTCTATTAATTTCCCTTTTGGTCTTTCATTTTCTTTGACTGAAGAGGAATGGGCAGCATTTCATTTTTCCTTTGTAGTGACTGATTGCATTTGTGTGGCTAATTTTGCCACTAGGAGGATGACATGGTGAAATACCTTCTGGTTGCTTGAAGTTGAGGTTCACTGCAAAGTTCAATAATGCTTCCTAATTATATTACACTTTAAGCACACCTAGGAGGCCAACACTGCAAAACAGTTTTTAGTAACCAATGTAGTGGACACCTCAGAGGGTGTATTTACTATAAACGCTAAGTTATTTTGAGAATTTGGCTGTGTGAATTATCTATTTTTCTAACTAAATAATAGAATTTCAGATGTGGTAAATGATGTGTCACTCTCTTAAAGGACCCTCCAGCATTGAAATTTAGCTCTTGCCTACCAGAGCCCATATTTTTTTTTGTCGTTGTTCTGTTGCTGTAGGGTAATTTCGTTTGATATGTTTTTTCAAATTTGTAGTTATTTTAGGGCCTCAAATGTAAGTAAGAGTTCATCATATGCTGAACCAGAGTTTATCACATGTAATTAAAATTTTAGTATGCTTGTTTACTGCCTCTGTGTTGAGTATGGCATTTGCTGTTTGTATTAATCTGTTAACCTCTGCTAGGTCTCTTTGTTTCCTAGATCTCCGGAAACTGCAGCTGTAAGCCTAAGAAGAAAGCTGTAATCCCTAGAATTTAGGAAAACATATCAGTAGAATTTAAAGTTTTGTTCTGAACTCCTACAATTATACCTGATTCAAACCTGTCCAGGTTTGACAGCAAAGCTAAACTTGAACTAGCCACGTTAAAAATGAAATGAGCCTTTGAGAAAGCACTTGATGGGCTTTCCTTTCAAATAGCACTTCTGTTCCATACTGATGTTAGGAATTATGAGCATAACTGCAAATTTCTAAATAAGTCAACAAGATGGCTACATGTATATTTTGGATGCTGTGATTCGTTTGTGAAGGTGACAGACCTGCATTTTGTAGGAGAGGATCATGAATCCTTCAACAGATTCTTTTTGCATCTGAGTTTATGAGAATTGCAAAGGAATGCAAAATAAGACAAGGATAAAGAAAGATCTTCATACGGAGATAAAAACATATCTCCTGGACAGATATGAGAAAAATAATCAAACAGTTCTCATGCGATTCTTATTTTAAGTCCTCATTGGCATTACTCAGGATTTTATTCATCTGCAGACCTCAGATCTATCAATGGAGTCAACTCACATACATAATTCTAGCTGCTGGTACATGCATATTTTAAGAAAGTGAATGAATTAAGATGATAAGTAATGCTTGTGCCTTAGCAGCATTTCTTATTTTGCAATCACTGGACAAGATAAGAAGTGAGATAAAATCTGTCCAAAGAAAAAGCCTTTCCTCATGAAAAAAACCACAAAATATTCCAACAGAGAAGTCGCATTTTGCTTTATACACTTATTTTGTGGGGTTTTGGATCTTCTTTTAGAATTTTTATTTTCATGTGTCTTGAGGGGGATGGAGTGTGGCTTGTTTGAAATTCAGTAAAATCATGAAGATGTGATCGGGATATCATCCATACAACAAGTTTATTGCTGCTTTAGCTTGATTTATTCCTCTCCTTCTGAGGAATTAGCAGAGGATAAGAGATACTGAGCTGGGTTTGGGAATCTAACATTCTTTTATCAGTGTTTATATTCAGGGCTGAAAAACAAACAGAAGAAATTTGCTGGAATTTGCTCTATCAGATTTCTGATATACCAACCTGCCGAGTGATTGAATGTGAGTAGTCACAACAGAACCCACTGTTAATTTATTCTAAGCACCGAAGATGAACAGACTCAGAAAACTTTCAAGCTGTGCAGAACCACAACTTCAGAGGTGGTGACAATTATGTTGGAGCATTTCTAGGGAACATGCAACTTGTAAGTATTATTTGTGCATGGGTAGGGAATGAGTTTTAGTGTAGGAATTGGGGAAATGTACTGTGTGGACTGTTGTGCCCTGACTGCTCAAAAGTAATTCTAGTGGCCTAATTAGAAAACAATTATATTCTAGAAGCTTGACTGATTTGAAGGTTTGTCAATTGCTATAATAGAGATAGGAAATTAGAAAGAAATTAACATTAGCAGAGTGAAAGGTGTTTAATTCATGAGGCTTTATAAAAAAAAAAAACTTTTACTTCTGGGTGAAGATTTTTTAATGGGATCTTTGGGATGCTGGGCTGTTCTGAGGCTAATCATTTTGATAGGACACTCACAAGGCCACTAATGATGTTGTCAATCATACATAATATAAACATAAACAAAAGAGTATTTAAGTAGCACAATAAAATAGACCAAATTCAACGTGGTGCTTATGACTACTTGTGACAAGGTCAATTTGAAAATAATATGCAAATTAAATAGTTTTGATTATAAAAAGACAAGTTTAAAGAAAGCTTTCTTGATCATTCTCAAAGACAAAACACTAAGCAAGTTACCATAACCTTTCAGGCCAAGAGGTGTTAAGTGGAAGAATAACAAATAGTTGACATGGCTTTGTTTTGTAAGAATGCATCTTCAAGTCTAGAAATACAACAGAACAACTTTTCCCTGCTGATTTCTGCCTGAACAAAATTTTTACTTCCTAGAATATTTTCATCATGACAGATCTCAAACAACTTCAGGAAAACTGGCAAATTCTAATTAAAACCTATCTAGTCTGATGACTGAACAATGGTAAATTGGATAGGAGAACAGTTTTGCACAGTTTACTGACCAAAATTAATTGCACAGCCCCCAGCAGGAGTCCTTTTTCTCTTCAAAGTACTTATTACAACACCATTTTACTCTCTTTTCTAACAGATTTTGTCTGTTTTATTCTTTGTTAGATGGGGGAATTATTGTTGTGAGATATCCTTGCGCTACTTAGTTTTATGCTGTTTTACCAAGTGAAGCAATAAATTTGGTGCTATGGTGCTGTTTGGGTGCTGTTTGGTCTGGAGCTTAATAAAATGTAATCTATTTTTATACTTGTCAGAATATCACAAGAAGATAAATGTGTACTTATATTTTACTCTGAAAAGGTTATCAATACCCATCACGTTCCAATTTATCAGGGAAATTAGTTCTAGAGAATTGTTCTTTACTGTCCATCTCAACCAAAGGTACTCTGGCTACACCTTCTGGCAGTCAAATTGTTGCAACTGTTATAAATGATCAACTAGCTAATTGGACAGAAAAATAATAAGTTTTATTTTTCCATTTTAAATCTATCTGGGACAGCCACAGGGAACAACATTCAAATGTTGGGTGAAACAGCCGACTGACAGCAAGGTTGCTATCTCACACTGTTCCACGATTTACTGGTGGTTGAGTCCAAGTTCTTATACTGTATTTTGTGCCTCCCGGCAGCAGAGGTATTGTGTTTTTCAAATTCAGGCCTAGTCTTTCACTTGATGATGAACCCTGAACAGATTTCTCGGTGCTGGGCCGCGTCTGAAAGGATCTTCTGGGAATCTTCTTTTGAGATGATGATGTCGTCAAATTCAGGGTCCACCCTCGAAATGGGTATCGATGTGTTGATGGTGGGTTGATGGTCCAGGTGCCCAAGATCTGATTAGCTCAAGGAGCTACATCCTGGCAAGCCACCCTCCTTTCTGGTGTAAATCGAGATGTTAGTTTGTATACAAAGCATGTCCCGGCATTTGGTGAACTCCTGTCCCATTCTGGGAATCAGGGTTACTTTTTATACTTACAGGGTTATAGAAAATATACATTCTATCATCTACTATGCTTTAATTTGCACGAATTTATAGTTACATCTATTACACAACTATCCCTTGGTGACTGCTCTATTTTGTTAATTGTTCTTCTGAAACTCCAAAAATAGTCCTGATTTCAATGACCCTTTGTGTTCCTGTGTGTGCCATGATCAATTAGAAGGGAAGAACGAGAAACAGAAATTTTCATAACTTTTTAATTTTTTCTCTTGCTTGCTGTGTGAGGTTGCAAGCTGCAATGGAAGCACTTGTTTATCAGAGCATTAAGCAGATCATTGTTTATATTCACATGACAAGAATGAGACTGTGGTACTAAGATAATGGAGGAGATTTGAGTGCCTGTCCTAACTTTGGTTCAAGGAAGTTATATTCTAAATTTGAGCTAGTCTTGGAGTCCTATGAACAGTAATATAAATCTTCAAGCTTTTTCTTGAGCTACTCAAAGTCAGTGTTGCTGCCCACTGTATTGTTTCCATGGGCTGCAGCTGAGGGAAGCTCAGGCTCAGACATGGACTGTTAACACTTACAGCTTGGTTTGCTTGCCAAAACAGTCATCAAGTGTCATTTGGAATTTCCAGAGGTGCTAGGAATTTCACCACGGGGCAGATCCTATGTGAAGCTTATCTCATGTTTTTCTGCAGTGGCAGCTGAGGGCCATGTGGGATCTCAAATGAATCAGGATGATGATGAATGCAAATCAGTCCTATACCCAGCCTGGTGAAAGCATCTCCATGTTCAGAAATAGCATATGCACAAATACTGTGTTGATAGGAAAGGTGTGTGTGCAGCTTTCACTTTCAATCCAATATATTCATGAAGCCTTAAAACAGTATTTACAAGCAGCCCAAAGATAAACGTACACATACTGTTCTGTATCCTTAAAAGTCTTTTTTGAAGCTTAAAGGACATAACATGTTCCACAATTTGGATTAATCTTGCATTCTCTTATGAAGTTAAAAAAAAAAAGGAAAAAGCCAGCAAGAAACTTCACTTGTTTCCTGCATTCTGCTTTACTTGTCATTTTGAGGTAAACTTCTGTTGCTATTGCAAACAGAATCAACAGAGTAAAAATGCCCGTAGCATAATATTATCCACTTTCTGGTCAACCTTTTATTTCTTTAAAAACAAAGCTGCTTTCATTTATTATATGCAGTCACACTGAAAGACCCCCAAAGAGATATTTTATCTATGCATCTTTTCCTAGGTTAAATTTAGCTGCAGTTGCCTGTAGCCATCATCTAATTACTGAGTTGCCCAAACTAGAAACTTATTATTGTTTTCTTTGTATGGAAAAAGCATACATTCCATGTATCATACATTGTTGGGAATTCCTAAAGAGTTTATGAAAAATGAGGACAGAGATAGTATTTTTAATTTGAAATCAGTCAGTACCGAAGCACTGGATCCTCTTTTTCTATCACCTTTCTTGTAATGGTGAGAATTAAAACTTTCTAAGGAAGTAATGGAAATACCTTTTTATTTTGTTATTTTTTTCAGAATGAATGCATTCATTCATTGCTTTTTTTATCTGTGATAGTAAAAGGGTTATATTTGAATTCTGGACAATTATGTATGTGAGAAACAACTGAGTAAAACTGTGCAGCTTCTTCCATGCATCTATTGTTCCATGCATCTCAATTAATCAAAGAAATATTTCAGCTCAGCAGTAACTGGCTCTGTTATCAGCTTTCTGTACAAGAAGGTGTTTAGGGAAAATGAAGCAAATGTTAAAATTAATACACATAGAAAAAAATTGTTCAATATTGTGTGTAATGGATATGATGGTAAATTCATGTAATAAAATATGGGAAATATAGTAAATGCAGTAAATGTAGTAAATGATAGAATGTATTAGAAATGTTATACTTTGTAATCCTGTAACTACAAAAGTAAGCCCTGATTCCCAGAATGGAGAAGGCGTTTTCCAAATACCAGGACTTACTNAAAAAAAAATTAACAAAGGTGAAAGTTTCATAGTTTATAAAAAGCAAACTGAGCAATCAGAGAGTCTGTGGGGTTTTATTGCATGGGAGGTCTTAGCTTTCATCCCTGGTGGACCAAGCTACCATGCTGTTCACAATGATAGACATAGGCATTCAGCTTTCAAAAGAATTCTTCTTTCTTAGTTGTTTATAGAGCCTACATGCCTATGCAAATCTTCTGGACCCTCCTACCAGTCTTGGGGAATCTGGATTACCCTGACAGCTCTATTAAGCCCTCCAGTGCCTAAGTGGAGAACATAGAGGAGATAAAACAGCTTTAAAATCTTATCAGTGATTGAAATATTGCACCTCATTTGGATCATCTATATTCAAGAAAAATTAAATCAAGCCAGAAGAAGTGCAAATATAGTGTGTAGGATCTTTGGCAGAGCAGGACCAGCAAGATATGGTTCTTTCAGCTTAATGAAATGAGAGCTGAGAGGACATAATACTTCTGATAGTAAAATGTGAGGTGAGGAGGAGAAATATTTACATGCCTGGCATGTAAGTTCAATAAATAAAAAAAGACTGGCTATAAGTAATTTAGGACTAGAAATTAGAAGATTTTTCTCAACCTGGAAAGAAATAATTTAAAAAAAATTAGAGAAATGGAATGGGTTAAAGATGGAAGGTGCTGCATTTACAGAAAATAAATAAAAATCTTGCTCCCCATAGTAGGAGAGGAAAAGACTTGATTATCTAGGAATATCTTTCACTTTGATGTTCTCATCTCTTTTTTTTATCATCCTTTTTGATGCTTCAGATTTTCCCATGAACTCACTGCATGGAATTTTCCACAGCCTAGTAAGGCACAGAAGTGAGCTCTGCACAATTATTGATGATCTCTATTCTCTAGAATATGCTTGTTTACTTAATTTGGATAGTAAGAACACAGGTACCACATTCTTGGCCACAGTTCAGTGACAACCTATGATTTTTCCTCATGGTACATTACCTTTGCCTTTAATTTTTCCCTTATGTGAGGAAAGACAGAATCTAAAAATTTCCCATCATGTCTCTGCATATATTTCAGTTTCTAATAAAATCAATTTTTTCTTCAGTTGATTTAAATGAGACCAAAGTTTTAGCAGATATTTTTGAAGTGTACCATTTTGAAGATGAAATGCATTCATTTGTTCTCAAAAACACATATGCAGTTCAGAATTGATAATCTAAGGTGTTTTGTGTACTCCTTTGTGCCTTATTATTACTTCTGCACTGGAGAAGCCACAGATTTGTGAATATTATTTTTACTTGTCTAATTTATGGAAGCAGAGGTTTTCTGGAAACATGATAAAATCCATATCTGCTTACTTAGGGTGGAGGACTTTGCTCAAAGACTTCTATCTCTCCAAAAGGGCTTTCTCTTCCTCTTAAAGATTTTCATATCAGTAGAGGCCAATAACCCCTAGATCTTTTTATGATTGAAAGGATGTTTGTTTTTGGAAAACTTGTCCACCAACCAGTGATTTTCTGTTTTCATGATGTCCAGGTTCCTGTTTCTTTCCAGATTAGGGTGCCCCACTGTCACACTGTGCTTTTTCTCTTGATGAAATATTGTGAGAAATAAAAAGGGTGCATATATATCTAGCAATTTGGGAAAGGTGAAAAAAAAATGTCCTTGTGGCATTTGTGGCATGAGAAAGGAGATGTTTTTTTGAGAAGTGCGGCCTGGACTCACTGAGGTATTGTCATGCAGTGTCTTTTCCCTTCACTGCGGTCGACTGAAACAAGACACAACTGTTTAGTCATGGGCTTTTTAAAAGTCTTGTATGCTGTTTCCACATTTACTTTGTTACAGCCATATTGAGATGCACAGATAGGTTATACAGGAGTATACACATGTAAGAAAAAAGCAACCAATTAAGACTTTTTAGAAGCCATGTTCATAGAACCATAGTATCACATGCTCACATGTTGAAAAAGACAAGTCTTGACAACATTGAGTCTGACCCTAAAAGATATAAAATCAGTCAATCAATATAAAACTCAGTAGTTGCAGCAGCCAAAAGAAAAGAGGACAGCATAATAATGAACTGAAGAAGAATGTGACAATTCTGAATTAGGTAACTAGATTCAGTTTAGCAGCTGCATATACTCCTTCAGTCATGATAATTGCAAATTGGACTCTCATTTTTCTTTTAAGAGAAGATCCTACCTGTAAGCAGAAAAATCCTATTTTGACTTCCGTGGAAGCAAGTTCCTTATCAATGATCTTTTTCACAGAAATGCCAGGAGCTGAGAGTGAAGCCACACGGTACAGTACCACCAATCTTTCCTCACCCTCACTTCAGTTGAGTGGTCCTGTCTCTTGAGACATGTCTGGAACTGGCTTAAGTAGATTCAAAAATAACTTCCGGCCACAAAACAGTTAACTTTTTTTTTTTTTTTGGTGGGTGCGGGAGAGAGGAATAAGAAGGAGAAATGATTTTTTATGAAAATTTAACAAAGTGGATCATCTCTGGGAGTCTAGTGGGGGCTAGAGTGAGCTCAAAACAAGGACTGAGGGCAAAGTCAGGAGCTGAATTGTTAATGGAAAGAGTAGGTTATTCTTTCATCTAATTTATAGTGGAATGTTAAATCAGCTCAAATTGTGATTAATAGCTTCAGCTGGAAAAAGAGTATTCCCTCAAAATGCTAACATACCTGAATTACTCTACTTTTCTGTGTCCCCATGTCTTTTTGACAGGTTTTCACAAAACAGCTCTGGGGCACTAATCACAGTTTTGCCATTCAGATCCTTGCATTCAGCTTGCACCACAAGTATTCAAACAACAAACAATTTGCATGTGTTTCAGTCTGAGTGGTTCTTCTCTTCCTGCTCTATTTCCATGCGATAACATATTTTTTGGTTTGTCATTCCAAATTGCTTTGCACATTTTTGGTTTTGTCATACAAATGTAGTCCCTTTGTCATAGTTACAGAATGAACAAAGATTTTCAGTGTATTTTTGTAATGTTCCTTTACATTCAGAGTATGTGCTGAATAAATAATAGATCATCTGTAATGTAATTAATATAGCAATATATACATGCCAAAAGACAGCATTACACAGCAAAGCTTAGTTTTCCTTCATCTTGGCAATATTAAGACAGCTCAAGTTTAAGAGATGAGTGAACATAGGGAAGTAACACCTTTACTTTTTATGGACATCCACTTCTATTTTCCTGTCTTTTGGATTTTTTTGAGGGGATAAAAAGAATCTTTTTATTCTTTACGAAGTGTACAATGAGTTGATGAGATCAAAAAATAAAATTAATGATTTATCAACCCTAACCTTCATGCAACTAGTGTGTCGTAGTATGCGCATTGTAGTTCTCTTTTGAAAGCAGAAGGATGTCACCACTGCCTCAAGGAGATAAAATGCAGTTATTACTGCAAAAGTTTATTAGTCACAATGCAAATGTGCCACAAAAGGATAAAGACAGACATCTAATCAGAATGTTATATCACCTAAAGGTTTTTCTTCTTCTTTTTATTCAGTTATTGCTACTATGTGATCTAAAGTTAGGAAATTTCCATAAGGTTGTTTTGTCGTCTTGTGAAAGGAGTTTCAGCCTTTATCAGTGATGTGTGTGAAGAATTGCGGAATAATCCATTATGGGAAAAAAAGTATTTTGTGTATAAACAACAGGAGAAGCTTGGGCAATAAACAACCTAATTGGACACATTCATTGCTGTGATAATACTCAAGTTCAGGTTCCCGTTTCTCACTTGTCGTTGGGATGCAGGAGTTTGAGGGGCTTAACAGCTCCCTTTGCTGGCAAAAAGCAAGAAATGCAGTTTGTGTGCACTGTCCCTGGTTCCCTTTGCCATATCAGGTTTTAATTAGCATCACAGGCAATATGTCCTGGCTCCTGTTTTCAGTTATGAGATAGGAGAATTTTTCAACAATTCATGAACTTCAAGGAAAAGTATAAATAGACCATCAAAAGAATCAGGAAAACAAATTAAACTAGTATAAACCTACTAAATGAAATTAAAATTGAACCAAAATCACAAATAGAAAATCAAACAATTACTCTGTATAACACAGGCAAAATAAGATTGACTGAGAAAGGTAGTTTCTCCAACATGAACTAAACAACAAAAAGCTATCCCATACTTTATACCCTTACCAGGAACCTTAATCAGGGCCCGAACATTCACCTGAAGCCTTTCCTGAATCCCAAAGACTAAATCTCTAAGCCTCAAAGGTGAGTTCCATCCCCAGCCCTGGTCTGAATGCAAGTCCCTAAGCAGAAATCCTAACGAGATGCCTGAAGCTCTACTCACCCTAACCCAAGGTCTTCAGACCCTCACTCTAAGCCTGAAGTCCAAGAGTCTTTTCTTAATCTTAGCTCACATGTGTTAGGCCCACCAGGAGAGCGGGGTTTGTGAGGTTATGGAGCAAAGGCCTGGGGAGATGATTGTAATGGGCAAAACTCCAGGCTCATGTCAGGAAACTTGAATTTGTGTAAATTGACAAAACTTTTTATTACTGATCCTGGTATTAACTGTCTACCTCCTCAAAAAAGCCCCAAACAAAAACAAAAACCCCAAAACAAAACCCCAAAACTCCCAAACCCCAAAACAACTAAACAAAAAAATCCCAACAAGCAGGGAAAATGCCTTGGCTACCCTCTGGGCATTTCTACTCTCCCCTTTCATGCCTCTAATCCTCTGAGCTCTGTGCTCAGACCCTGTGGTGAGGCAGTGGGTGATGCAGGAGACTGGGGTTGGTGTGTAGCAGGTCCTTTTATCTTCATGCTCCTTGTTTTTAACCTGCTCCAAAATAGTTTCCTCCACCAGCCATAGTCCTTTATAGTCACATCTCCTCCTGATTCTTCTCTCTCTCTCTCCCTGTCCAGTTTGATATTTGTCTACAGCCCTTCCTCAGGCTGCTCTTTTTTCTCCAGCACTCAGGCTGCCAATTTTTTGGCATTTTTCCATCTTTTCATCCTTCTTTGTCATTTTCCCTTGTGTCTTCTGCTCTAGCATAATTGTCTCTTTTCTTGTCCCTTTGTCTCAGCACTCCCTACCTAACTTCTCTTTGCAGAGGCTGCAGAAACTCCTCTGATTCTGTCAAAAAGTGCATTCACTCTGGAGCTGGCATGAGCTGTGTCTGACACAGCAGAGTCCATGACCTCCTCCCACACAGGTCAGCCCTACAGCCCATCATGAATACAAAATCCAAGCATTACCCTCTGCCCTACTAAAGCCCCTTATGGAGTCAGGGGAGCAGGGAGGTCATGGGATGGGAGAGGGAGATGCACATTAGAGGGAAAGCACTTGTTTCCTGTGAGAGGCCCTCAGTAAAAGCAGCTGACTGTCCATGGGATGGAGGTTGGTCAGGAGGGAGCTCAGCCAGCAGAGCAGTGAGAGGAGATGGGGTTGTGTGTGGAACAAAGATGGAGGCATGGCCTGTGCTCAGCCCTCACCCTAGGTCCAAGCACAATCCCACAGAGCTTGTAAAGTCCTCAGCCCTACCTCTAATTCTTAGCCCAATTCTTAGACTTTTTCCAGTCCATAACCTCAAAGCATATACCCAAATCCTGATACCTTCCTCTATTCTTCATCCTAGGTTGTGCTTTTGCCATCATGTGCAACCATTAACACTAAATGTTTCATTATGTTTTTTCTAGATATTTTTGAAAGGTTTTCTCAGGAAAAAGTATTTCTCTTGAGTGCAGAGACAGAAGTGACATGATTCAAGTGATGCCACCTGTGGCTTTCATATGATTTTAAGTCAAGAAAAACTATTTCACAGAAAGTCTTTCTCCAGGTGCAGAAAGCTGTTAAAAACCAAAAGTTAGCGAAAATTTTTATAAGGTTTTTTTTGACTAAAACAGTTTCCCAAAATATTATAGAAGGCAGGAAAATCAAAGCACTGATTTTATGTGAATCCATTATACTGTTATAAGCTAGAAAGATATATAGAGGTATATAACACACCCCAACGGTGAAAAGTTGTGCTTTTCCAAGTTATATCAATTCTATGATTACCGAGCACCCATTCTTTTCACTAGGCTGTCATTTTACAAGTTGGTAGATTTGTGTTCATGATTGGAGTCCTGTATCACAGGTTCTAGTTCTACTAGAACTGGAGGCTGATGCCTCTTCTGATCCTGTGCTTTGTGGAAGAGAAATCCAGAAGGGGCTGCCAAATAACCATGATTCAAGAAAGCCCTGAGCTGCAGAACTCTGGAAGGTGGCTGAGTACTCTGGGAGATATATTGCTGCTCCCTCCTTAACTCTGTTGTAAATCCATTCTTTTTCCCATTGTTAGACAGAAAATACTGGTCTAGAAGGACTTTTGGCATGAAGTATTGCAAACATTTATCTTGCCTTGTGACCTTTTAAAGTGGGATGTATAAGGGGCATTACAGTTCTTGTTCTGTCAGATTCCAAGCAGTTTATGCTATGCCAAACACCTTTTCCACCCACACACTTCGTTTCAGTGCTGATAAAAATCTTTCAGGATCACATCATGGTTTGAAAATTAGTCTGACAGCTTTTGATTGAAAACAGACTTGAAATACAAAATACTGGCTAATAGTTAATTTACACATGCTTTATTAGCTGACATTTCAAGTTGTGTGATACGTATGGACTCAAAACCTAAAACAAAGCAAGAGTGTCAAAAATTACATCTTCTCCACATTCCCATTACATAAACAAAACCAGATTATTTTCCCTTTCCTTACTGACCTAACCTGTTATCCTTCAATCTTCATATGTTCCTATATAATCACTAATCCTTCTTTCTTTTTGGTAAAATTTCCCTCTGTGTTTTGTCTTCTCACTGAGTTTTTCTGGTGGCTAAAGGTTGCATCTTTAAATGCTTCTGTACAACTGAAGTGGAAGCTGGAGGCAGATGAGGACATTTAGTGGTGTCCAGGTGGCAATGAGTCAAACATGTCCAGATGTCTGCACCTGGTGCACTCACCAAGCATTCTCTCTCTAGTCAGTGAAGAGAATTCAGGACCTGCTAACAGTGGTTCAGTTCATTTTTCCTGAAGTGTACACATTCAAGGTGACCAAAATTTTGCCCTCCTTGCTGATCACCAAACTTGTGGGTACAGCAGGCATACAAAAATCAGAGTTTATTTTTGTATCTACCAAATATTGTTCATGTAAGGAGACCCATAGCATGTCCTGTATGCCCTGTGACTACTTAAAATGGAAATAATTTATTAGTTTCTGACTTTTCCTCCAATTTTGGCATCATCCTTGCGTCACAAAATGTATTTCATTTTTTGAAAATGTGAAAACACAGGGAGAAGCTTTAACTATTGCGAACCAAGTATTAATACTTGTGAATTCAGGCTATCATTTAGGCAACTCTAGAATTCTATGTTAGTAAATTTTGCCCTTGAGCTTTTCCTGAGTTGGCTCATGGCTGCCTGCAGTGAGATCAGCTGAGGTTGGTGTTAAAATAAGCTGATCTCCTTAGGCTCCTTTCATAGTCACTGAAGACAAATAGTCATTTTCAGGTGTACCTTGGCTGCAGATTTAGGGTAAGATAAATTGCCTGTGGCAGTAATTATTTTTCCTTGATGACTGACAAGGGAATGGAAGATGATAAAGTCAGACTAACTGTCAGACACCTACGCTGGATCTGAGGGACATTTATGTTACTTTTCAGCCTTCCCTGCTTAAGCCATCCATCAGGTTTTCAGGCTAAGGGACAGATGTTTCTGATGGAGCTTCCTAACCATCAAGAGTGGCGTACATTTTGTGTTAAGCTTAGTGGAGGTGGTGATCCGTATTATGTCAATTACCATATTGTAATTGGTAGGATGTTTATTATTTTCTAGCGATTATTATTTTTTATCAGCTAGAAGCTGTTAGTCTGTGTCTTGCATATTTCTTGCCCAGCACTGGCATGTCCTGTCTGTGACTTTTCCCAAGATTTCCGTGTTCCATTGGCTTGTGTTCATGCACTCACAATTAACTAAATATTTGGGGCATGTGTTGTCCTGCAGACTAGACCCCATTTTCTGGTGTGCTGTTAGCACTGTATTTTGGTCAACCCTTTTTGCAATAGTGTATAAATCTTATAACCGTACCCTCCTTCCGAAGAGGATTGCTTTGGAATTGACCATTGTGCCACTAGATGGCAATATTAGGTAAATTTTAAATTACACAAACCCTACTCTAAAGGCACATCTGTATCAAGACAAAGGGAAACATGTTTCAAGAGAAATATTGCTTTATTTCTACACAGCATGTACTGCTGGAGATCTTTCATGTCATAGGATGGAGCTTAAGCATAAGATATTCACTTTTCCCCGTGGAAGTGGGATTTCTTGTGATCATGTTTTTATTAGGTGGAAATTATCCTTCTGTGTTTTGTCTTCTCTTTCTTGCTTGTCAGTTATGTTTTCTGTGTAACTCTTTTTAACCTCTTCATATGTGGAAGCTCTTGTATGCAACTTATTGCATTTTTATTTATTCTGAGTTTGATCTCTGTTTCTTTTTTATACATGAATTAAAATCCTGCAGAGAAAAGTAAATTGCCCAGAGTGGCCTGATGGTTGTTGTTCTTTGAAAAGTATTTATGGGAATGTGGAAAAGGATAGAAATAGCCTTTGCCAATGGTCTGTCTGTGCTGTACTGTAGAAAGTAGTTCAGCAGTGTTATTTTTCTGCTGCTATTTCAGCTGGTTTTTTGTTTGGGTTTTGTTGTTGTTGTTGTTGTTTGTTTTGTTTTTTGTTTTTTGGTTTGAAATATTGCAGTTTAACAAGGCTTAATAGTGAGTAGGTGTCATTCTTCATGTTTTGTTGCTGTTCTCCCATCTTGATCTAGTTTTTGTAGAAATATATATGTCCATTTTTTCCTGTTTGTTTGTCAGTTTTATATAAATTCCATTCTCCAGCTGTGTCTCTTGCCTTCCCTTTCTCATGGGCTTCTGCCTACCAAGATCTTGACTCCTGAATACTAGCCAATTTACCAAAAATTCCCTCAGGCTCTCCACCTCTTTATAGACGTCTTCTCCCATATGTATATATGCAGGTAGAGGGAAGCTAAGAAATAAGCAGGGAAACTATTCTATGCAGAAGGAAAGTGGATGAACAGGAGAACTTTAAAGTGTACATGCTTGAGCAGGTAGCAGTTAGGGGACATTTAAGAAGGCTGGAGAGCCATCAGAAAATAGTGATTAGGTCCTAGGATGAATCACCAGTCCTCAGGGGAGTATTCAAAAGGTCAACAAAGATTAGAGAACATCAAAGAGGGTAATAAAATGAAAGTAAGAAACAGAAATGCGGGAGTCTAACCAAGAAAGGTAGATAGGTAATTTTAAACCTGTGGAGAGCCCTAGACTGTCCAAGCAACAAAATCTACTTCTACAGTGCTTACAAAATCAATGAGACCAGTATGAAAACGAAAAGCTTATCTGTCCTACTGGAGCATGCAAGAATGAAAACACCAGCACTTTTCTCTGGAGATTCAAAAAAAGTCTTCTGGGTATGAGAATGAGTTTGCCTCAATCTGAGGGTGCTACATGGAGGAAAAGTCATGTATAGTGACTCTTCTGACTCCACTAGTGACGCTCATCGTTACTGCTACGGACTCTTGCAGCCTTGCTTATGCCTTTTACCTGGAAAATATAAAGCTATGGATTCTTAGGGGCTCTTTCAGTGTCTGTCCTTAATGTTGCTGAATCCTTATCTTACATGTGGAATCCTTACATATGAATGCCCCTTTAAATAATGGATACTGACCATAAACAAGATTGGTCAAAGCACCTGTTCTTCAGAGAGGAGTTCTAAACACTCCCCTGCCCCCCCAAGACCCACCACTTCCATACTTTTTTTGGGGAAATACTGCAGAAAAAAATGTCTTTTCTCAAAGGATAAAGAATAAATGGATTATTTCCCCTCTCATTAGGTGTCACTAGTGTAAAAATATTTTCCTTGTTTTTTGTTAGATATTTCATTTAAAGAATGAAAAATTCTTTCAGTTTCATAATTTATTTCAATCTGTTTTTTATATTCTATCATATAGTGCAATACTGTATTTTCTATTTTTATGTGATCTATTTAGTATTTCAGCTGATAGCTTTTCTAATCTTGTCAAAAGCAGAACTGATAAAAAAATCTCAATGTTTCTTAAGGAAAAAAAGACTGAATTTTTATTTTGAAAAAGAACCCAACAAAACTAACCTTGGAACTTCAGCTTGAAAAAAAAGGGCACAAACTTTATTTCTACCTAGAGACCATTTGAAAAATTCCATTTTCATAGGTTAAGATATATATATATATTTCTGTTTTCATTTATTCCCTGAATACCTTCAACCTTCCTTGAATGTCCCTTATATAATATGAAACAATTAGCAGTCTAGATAAGAAAGTAAAATATCATCTGTGGGTAGGACTGCAAAATTAGGCAGTGAACTGATGAAGTGGAAAGGTTTATGCAAATAACTGTTATCCTATTAGACTAAATGAGTCACTATTGAAATAAGGTGTAATAGCACATCATAAATTGCTGAAGCGCAGGCAGATTGTCATTCGACCTACTCTACAGTTAAAAATCCCTTCATGGAGAGGTGTTATTTTTAAGCTGAATTACAGCTAGAGTTGCAGTTAAAATACCCCACAAATCATCTGGGTCAGCAAAGCCAAAGGGGTAGAAAAGTATCAACCTCTGACCCTGGAAACCTTGTTTTTGTCACTGTCAAACTCCAGTGTGTACCTGCAGCCAGTGTGGCATAAACCTGCAAGGCTTTCTGCTGAGTTATTTCTGCATTAATTATAAACCAGAAGAATCACTGCACTTACAGGTATGGAAAAAACATTCAAGATACAAAAAAAAATCATTGAAACATATTTCTCTAACTTATTGGCTTGGTCAAGGCTTTTATTGCTATAATTTTTTCCTGGCCTTTTCATGGATATTGTTCAGTTTGTTTCATGAGCACAAATGAATCATCTGTGATTAGGAGCAGCCATTGATACCCAGTCTCCTCTGCTTTTTCATTTACAAGGCCCAGGAGCAAAGGAGGTGTTTTATTCCAGCCATCAATGGGTAAACACATGGTGAATACAGTTTTAGGTTACAGACACCTGAACTTTGGGTCACAGAGTCAGCTGCTGGGTTGTGACTTGGCTCTGAAAAAGATCCATGATGTGCATTTGCTAGGTAGTAATCTATCAGGGGCAGCTCAGAGAGCTCTGTCATGTTTTTGGTGAAGCATAATTTTATTTTCTTCTTCTTTTTTTTCTCCTTTAAATTTTTTACCTGGGATAGAGAAATATAACAGATATTACCACATTAAGAATGTTCATTGCCTGAACTACTGACATTTAGTTAACTTATTTAAATTTGGCCCGATCATGTATGATAATCACACTCAGTATCAGCTCAGTACATACACAAGAAGTGTTTTGGTCAGACATAGTCACTGAACGTGTTGAATATGCTTTATTGTAGAACTTATGAAAATCCTGAAAGACTAACTCTGTCAACAAACTGTTATATCTGGTAAATAGTTCGAGATGAGAAGTAAATCAAGCTTTCTTTTACTGTTTTTCTTTTCACTAAAGACCTGTCATTTTTCTCAGAATTTCTTTATCTTACCTCTTGGAAGGGAAGTAGATTTTTCCTTCTAACTCAGGAAACAGTGTATGGTAGGACTCTGTTCTGCACGATGAATATGAAACAGAGGTAGTTTTTAGTAAAAGGTCTTGATTTGCTGGTAGCATACATATTTCAGGAGTTGCACAAGAAACACTGAGGTGCTATCAACTCTCTTTAGTTTTCTACTTCCAGCAATTCTGATACTATTTTAAAAACAGCCTCTCAGTTTCTGCTTATTTTATTTGATCAGCTGCACCCCCAGGTGTGCACACCAAGTCTGGTGAGCTCACACAGTGCACTTGCTCTTTGGTTACTCCCCAGATTAACATTCTAGTGGCTGTGCTAGAGATTATCTCCTTTTACATGTTTTCTATTGCTCTTGTAGGACATTTCCAGATCTTTCAAGTCTTTTAGGAGGCTTCTGATTTGAGAAGCCATAGTGGCCTTGTAGGTTAGAACACATGAAACACTGTACTACCACAGTCAGAGGCTGCTTCTTCTCTCATAATTGGTATATTTTTCCAATAAAGGTCAGAAAATGTGAGAAGATGTGAAAAAATATTACTTCATTGCCTATTATTTTGCCCTTTCACAATGCTTAACTTTCATGGGAGGAATAATGCCTCTTGGAAAACATAATTAAGAAAAATAATTTAGCAAATAATGCCTGATTCTAAATGTTTATTTCAATAGAAAATCTCTCACATTGGTTTTCTTTTTTTCTTTCATCCTAAAGACCCTATGAAGCCCACTATAACCAACTACACAAATATATAAAACTCTTGCTGTGAACCCTTCAAGAAGAAAGAAAATTTCACTGAGCATAGTGTTCTATATCCTAATTAAAAAAAAAAAAAAAAAAAAAAAAAAAGAAAGAAAGAAAGAAAGAAAAGAAATTTACTTGTCTCATTCTTAGAAAAACTCATACATGGACTGATTTCTGCTACTTCCAACATATTTAAGCATATCCTTGCCCAGAAGTGTGCAATTGTGGAAAGAAAGAGTATGGGAAGTGAAGGATGGCATTTGCAGCCGAGTGACCGTATTTTATTGCTGCAAATCCATCAGCACACCACAGTCTGTCTGCAAGCAGCCCATTAAAAAAAATGCTTGGTGAAATTAAAATGTACATTTTAGTGTGAGACAAAAGTATGTTTAAAAATATACACAAGAAAAAATAAAAAATTTTGGATAATCAAGTGCATTTCATATAGTTTCTTTGTGAGTACAAATAATCACTTCATTTTTTCCCTGTGTATTTTTTTGATCAGCCTGAGGCACAGTGGGAGGTATTTCTTCAGCTTTCCAATAAGGAAGGGGTGAGGATTAAAAGGAGGGGGGGCTGCCTTCAAAGCCACAGTAGGTCCAGAGGGAGTCTCCTCCTGGGATTTTGGCATTGGAGGGTCTTTGAAGTTTTTTGGATTTTACTTACCAGGTGGTCTTGACTCATAGCAGCATCTCCTCTGAGCTGCAGTCACACAGCACTGCAGGGAACCTACCTACTTCACTTTCCGGAGTAAAGAAGCCACAGGAAAAATTACATTTTTGTGGGATGGTTATATCTCTTATGGGAGCACAACAATCCCTGCTACAGAACCTGAGATGGAGCAGAAATATATGCCAGAGAGCAGAAAGTCTGATTCAGTTAAAAACTAGCATGTAGCAGTAACAGAAAGCACTGTCTGAATGCAGTCATTAGATGGCAGAATTGATCAAGCAATAACCTGAATTTTGTGCGCTCTAGTGTATGCTCCAAACCAGATGGTTTAAAGAATAGATAGGAAGTAGCAGCTGGTGCTTGTATATATTCCCAAAATACTGTACCTGGCTTACCTGCTGGCACTTTGAGCTAATGCAGACCACAGTATTTGTATATCATTTCCAGAAGCGGCACTTCAGGGACTGGGGATCAGAGCATCAATCAATCAGGATTGTTAGATCATTTCTAGGCATGTGCCTTTGAAGACCTGTACCTGTGTAAATATTGACCATCATGATGCTGTCTGGCTATACATTTTTGGCAATAGCACAGGTCCAATCCACTTGTGTTTCCCTGAATACTGTTGCTTTGAGAGGTTTCTTTTCTGAAGTGTTTCTGTTCAACCAGTTTTTAACAGCAGTTAGTTTCTTTGGGCACCAGGAAACTTCATGAAATTAATTGCTAAGCTCAGCTCATTGCCAGCAGTTAAATTCTGTGGGAGCTGATCTCTCAAATTTTACCTATTTTTCTCCCTTGTAACTGCAATACCTTCAGATAAAGAAGTGTAGTACTACCAGTTCTGACAACCCTTGAACACACATGATTTCGTTACTGCTTTGCCTTTTGTGTAAATAAAAAAGTATTATTTTTAATCAACCTGCTGACTCCAATAAATTATTCCAGCATTAGCTTTTCTGGTATTCTTCTTCCCATTAAGATTCCCTGTAGTCTAATTGCAGTTCCCAAGTTAAACACACCTATACCACCAGATTAAGATATTTTGTATTCCTCATTAGTGCCTGAAGGTAGTATTCCCTATGGGTTGGTTCACCCTAAGGAAAACTAGAGAAAGGAACTTAAACAGAATTTAGAAATCTACAGCTAAAATTATCAATTTTATGTGCAGAAATGACATTGGCAGGTGTGCCTCCAACTAATTGTTCATAAAGGTGTTTAAATGTATTACATCCATACACAACAAAAGCACTGAAAAAACCCTTTAAATATTTCAGCTCCCAAATTCAAAGTGGCATACTAATCCCACTTATTCAAAATTTCACATCTGCTGTTCGTTTTTTTTTTTTCCTTTTATTTTTTTTTCCTTAGCCTACAAATGCATACAAAATCTCGTAGTAAACTGGTCTGCATTACACACATGACTATTCTTTACAAGTATAATTGGGATTGATACCTCCTAACTTTAACCACCTACTTCTGAACTTGTCAGCTGGGATCCCTTCACAGTCAGTGGAAAGCAACAGCCACTTCTAGAGGCAATTCATCCCATCTATTTTAGATATCTGCTTTAGGATGTGTCTGCCCGAGAAGTTACGATTTCTCTCCAGTGACTGTAACAGGAGCCTGGGGGGACCAAGTGGAGATAAAAATTCCCAGGCTCGACATTTGGTCTGGTGAATCCCATGCAGAGTCTAAGGTCTTGAAAACACGATTGCAATATTCTACTGCCTCTTTATAAGAACCACATGCAATCTGTACCTGTTTTGCTACAGTGAAGTAAATGATGAGGAGCACAATCCAGCAACAGCATACCTTTTAAAGGTGACAAAATCACACTTGTAGAGTATACTAATCAGAATATTAATGTGCATTTACCTTAAGCAAGTGTGATGGGAAAATCACAACAATTAACTGAAAAAATTCAGTAATGAAATGTAACAAGTATTAAAACTAAGTTGTAACAGAGAAACATGATACAAATGGTTTTACCATTTGGGTATTTGGGTTTTGTACAATTTACTTTTAATTTCACTATGCAGTTATCTCATTATCCCTGTACTGAATAAATGGTTCGACCAACTCTGCCAGGCCCAATTTTTAGGCTGAAAAAATCAATAAGATAAACATCCAGAAATCTACTTATTTAACTGTGATTAGTATATTTGAAGGACCACTCTCTCTCTTCATATTTACTTTAGCCTGACTGAGAGTAGCACTATAAATTTTAAAAGTGTGGTACTGGAATAGCCACTCCAGCAAATTCTGTTACCACTTCAAACTCTTTCTTCACACCTCTCACCCCCAAGAACTTTGAACAACCTGGGGATGATCCATTTTTTTTTTTGTGTGTGTGTGTTTGGTTTTAAAAATGACAAAGAATCAATTTGCCATAAAAAAGATACAAATTGATTTTTAAAGCATACTTTTCCACTATTCCTTGTCTATTATTTGCTATACACAATGAGTCAGGGCATGATGGATTTCTGAAGGCATACTCTAAATTTCCAAGAGTTCCTCTGTGTGTGGAATCCCAGTTCTTCATTTAATTATGGTCCTTGTAAGTTTTCTAGTCAATCAACAGCTGCAACCGTTGTGAGCCAGCATAAGATACCTTACTGATCTTATATCTATTAATCTGATGTAACAGAGAAGCTATGATGTATAAATGTCTTACAAATGGTTCCAAAGGAACACCAGAAGTATTTCTTACTGGCACTCTTTATGTATGACAACTGGCTGCTTCAAAAGGAACAGTGAATGTCCAGTAAGGGAGAAAGTGCATGAAAAAACATCTCCAGGAGATGTTTGAATCAACAGTTAAAACTCAACCTTCCATATTAATTTCCTTATTGATATGGGATATTCATATAGACAAACTTTAAATGAGTTAACAGTAACTTCAGTACTTTTAGGTCTCCCAGAGCAGGTGATTGGGAGGGCTTCATCCAATTTTTTTGTTACAGTAAGTTGAACTATGCTAGTCTAGTACTCTTATTATCTTCTGCTTCTATTCAGCTCCACAGAAGGTTACTAGTGTCAGTAATTTTTTTTTGTTGAAATAATTAGAGTAATGCTTTCTTCTCTTAACATTTTGCAGCCTAAGGACAGCAGAGGACCACTCAGTTTAGTTCATTGCTTCAGGTAGCTGATATGTGAAATTAAAAAAGTAAGTCATGTTGATTGTACCCACGTGGATATATCTTTCTTTGAGCTGATGAACTGAACTGAACTTTTAGAATTAGTGTTGGTACAAATAGTCATAGTTTCGAATTAAAAATACATCTTAGATGCTCTCAGCAATATTCCCTGACAAGTGTCTTTTTAAGGAGAATTGTTGATATTAAAATAAAATTTCAAATTTGCCAAATGTAAGGCTGTGTGAAGAACAAATAACTTTTAATTACTCACTTTCCTGTGAACGGCATATCCATCCCTTTGTTTATCTTAATATTCAAAGGTATTTCATAGTTATCTATGTTTTAAGATACTTATGAATATCTTTATTGTTAGTATGTAATTACACAAAACAATTTATAACATTGATGAAATAGAGACAGTGAGGGAATTTTATTGACTTTCAACAAGAAATGCATCTAGATGAACACTTAGTGTAAGGAAAAGCCCTTTAGCTTGTTTTGGGCTGCTTAAAATTCATTTGAGTTTTATGGAAAATCTCCTAGTGACACTAAGTAACCTAGTGACACTCACCAACCAACCATGCAGACAGACATTAGTGCTATTGTGAGTGAATGTAACAAAAGATTTCTGGGTTTTTGTTTGTTTGGATTTTTTTTTTTCCCCTCAAGCCTGCAGAACATTTCTCTGCTTGAGAACTTTATTTCAGGTACAAATTTTAATAAACTTCATTACTTTTACTGGATTTGTTCTGGAGTTTTGCACCTCTAAATGCATCCAGACCTTGTTGGTACTTTTAAAATCTACTCACCATTACAGGTTCCCAAAATCTCACTTTTACAAAGGAAGAAATTAGGTTCAAAACAGTCAGAGAATGTAAGATAATTATATAGTTGCTTCTTTTGTCTGACGCAATTCTGTGGCACTTGCTGATATTTACCTTTCTATTCAGGAAATACAGAGAACTTCCCTCCTAAACAATGCGTCCAAAGTCCATTCTTCTGCATAACGAGTGGATTATCCAACACATTATTAGAAAACGTGACCAAATAGGATTATTATAAAAGACAGCAAGCATCCTGCCTTACACTTCATATTTCCAACACTAGTGTGTATTAATGCCAAGAGTTTAGTAATTTTTCCTTGGGGGATGCTGGGTGCCAGCAAGCTGTAACTGTGATAATTGTGTTACCTAAGATACTGAGAAGATACACTGACAACATATCTATATATAGGGTTTGAATATTGTGCCTTGGTACACAGGTTAATAACCAAATCTCATTTTTTAAGAATCTCTCTGAAGGGATCTTTGTTCATTACTGGATGTGATTACCAAAAAACCATGTATGGGAAATCATTCCATAGAACCAGATAGAGGTTCTCATTTTTCAAGAGGAATGTTAAACAATATCTATAAAATTTTAGGAATACAGTGACACCTAAGCATTTCATATCATCCACAGTCCTCAGGATTTGTAGAAAGAATGAATAGGACTCTCAAAAATAAAAATGCCTAAACTTGTAGTCAGGTAGACTTGAAATGACCTGAAGTTTTAGAAATAGTGCTATGGAATATTAGAAATACCTGTCACTAAACTCTAGGTTTGTCACCAGCAGAAACAGTGTTTGGCAGGCAGGCACTTTAGCTGTTCCCATGACCTTTGTCCTCATTAGGACTAGCATGTTAGATGGAGATGGATGAATTACCAAAATCATATTTATGATACAAAAAGACCTACAAGAAAATACAGCACAAGCCAGATTGTTTCAACCAGTAGCAGCCAGAACGCAATCCAGTCTGGATATACAACATTGATAAAAGTCCACTCTCACAAAATAAAGCTAGACATTAAATGGGAGGGTTTGTGTCCTGCGTTATTAACTTCTGATATTGCTGTAAGGTTGCAGAAAAGTATAGCTGGATCTACCTCCTCCATGTTAAATGTCTTCCCAAGAAAAATCATTTAGATCGACCACCATTGATCCTGCAGTAGTCTGTCAATCATACCTTGGAGATTAAAACTTGTTATGCTGCAACAAAAGGTCACTGAGAAAATCATCATTAGTACTGGGGCTGGGAAATTATAACAAGAAAAGGCACAGCCAGATACACAGACTGGTGCTGGGCACGCAGGTGACACCAACTTCCTAGTGCAGAAGAGTTAGCCACGAGACTTTTTTAATGTTTTATTATTGGATTAAGATGATCTCCTATAGCTTCTTAAAATAGAATGGGTAACCTTGATTCTAGCATTAATCCTTCTTTGTATAGGTGTTTTGGTACTCTTTATCTTGTACATTTCATTAAAAACAATGAGCAAAACCATTGCCAAAATGGGCTTAACCACACATTGACAAACATGTTCTCTGAGAGCTGTTCTCAAAACTGTAATATGTTTAGTAAATCTGTATTGAAGAATCCTCATAAAAAATCACATCCATATATGGACAGGAGTCCATTAAAAATCAAAAGGGAGTGCCCTGGTGTAGAGACTCGAGTTTCAGGTTTTTGAATTTGTATTTTGTGTTTGTTATAAGTCAGTACTTGGTATGTCCCTTCCACCCCCCCCCCCCCCCCCTTCATTCCTACCCCTGTGGTTCCTCCTGATGTAACCCCTCCCCCTTCCATTCCCCATTGGGTCAGTGTTTCCCCGCCCAGGGCTGCCCTGGGAAAAAGGGGACACACCACGCCCCCCCCTCTCTCCACTCTCTCACCATGCTTCCCCCATGCTGAGAAGGGGTTCTGGCAAAACCCCTTCCACGTGGCTGCACTGAATAAACATCCTTATTAACCCAAGAGAGAGCACGATTCCTGCATCCAAGCCTGAACCACGCACAGCCTGCTGAGCTGAAGGACCCACACGAACTGTTTCTGTGGTCTGGGTATTCCTGCTAGCCGGCATAGCACCCCACCACGAAAGAAGCTTCAACACCCTTGTAAAGAAATTTGATTAACTATATTCTTCTGTCTGAATATTCTCATTTACCATTACTATTTTAAGACTAGGAGCTGAAGTCACATAGCTGCATCTGGCAAATGTGAGTGGAATGAAGACAATAAGGGCCAAAGAAACATATCCAAGAGAATGAGATAACTTCAGCCCAGTGACAGTGCAAATCAGTAAGAAATCAAGAGACCACCAATGAGAATTAAGTGACAGAACATCCATTGCCTGGTGGGTGATATGGATATCACTGAGGAAAGGATCCCTTTACAGAGGCATCCTGCTTGAGCTATAATCTGAGAATTAATAAAAGAGGAATTGGAACCTTCACTTGGACCTTACATTAATTAATATGGGATCCCAGAGTTGGGCTCTTATAGTGGTTAGTGTGTGTAAACCAGCTCCTTTGTGATGCCACATTTAAAAAGGGGAAAAATTACTGCACAATAGCAGCTGGAAGAGTGAGAATATATGAGAGAAACAGCCCTGCACACACCAAAGTGCAGAAGGAGGCAGTGCTCCAGGGACTGGGGCAGAGATTCCTCTGCAGCCCATGGTGAGGACTACAGTGAGGCAGGCTATTCCCCTGTAGCCCATGTAAATCCCTGGTGAGACAGGTATCCACCTGCACCCTATGGAGGACATCCATGGGCACATCCATGGGGGCAAGTGGATGTGCCTTGAAAGAAGCTGCAGCCTGTGGGAGGGCCCATACCAGAGCAGGTTCCTGGCAGGAACTGCAGCCTGTGGAGAGGAGCCCACACTGCAGCAGGTTTGATGGAAACCTCTGATCCTGGGAAGGGAACCAAACTGGAACAATGTGTTCCTGAAGGACTGATCCCCGTGGAATGCACTCATGATGGAGCAGCTCTGGAAGAGCTGTGGCTTGTGGGAAGGATTCACATTGGAGAGGCTAGCAGAAGACTGTGTCCCATGTGTGGGAACTCATGCTGGAGCAGAGGAAGACTGTCAGGAAGAACGAGTGACAGAGAGAACATATAATGAACTGACTGCAGCTTCCACTCCCCATCACTCTGAGCTGCTCAGGGGAAGGAAGTGTAGGAGCCAGAAGTGAAATTGAGCCTGGGAATGATGGAGGGTGGGGTGAAATTATTCTACTTTTTTTTTCTTGTTTCTCATTATGCTACTCTGATTTGATTGGCAATAAAATAAACTAACTTCCCCAAGCTCAGTCTGTTGTACTTTTATGGTAATTGCCGAGTGATCTCCTTCCTTATCTCAACCCAGAGGCTTCTTGTAATTTCTTCTGCCTCCCCTATCCTCTTGAGGAAGGGGACTGGTCGAGAAGCTTAGTGGACACCTGGAACATAGCCAAGGTCAACTCACTGCCCAGATGAAAGCTGGACTGATTTAACTAGGGAGACTGAACCGATGGGTTTTGCTTCTCTAATGTCTTAGTGGTATTTCCAATTAACATCTCTTTTCAAAGAGGTAACAGACAGTTTCATCCTACAAAAGGAGGTTTGTGCTAGCAGACAACAGTGAAATTCTGAACAAGAAGTATAGAACAACTTGAATGAAACTTAATAAATATGAAAAACTTTTCTGTGTGAGATGAATTCCTGACTCCTTGAGGATAAGCATGAAATGAGAATACAAATCAGAGAGTGCCATCTGACTTCAGTGTGGTCTTCCGGGAGATCGCAGGTTATCTTTACGTACTGCTCCTTCATCAATAACAGATGAGCTACTATTTCTTCTTACAAGTTATTGCCCTTTCCTCAAAAACAAAAGGATGAAGTGGAACACTGAGGGGAGAAAAAGGTGAGGGAGAGATCCGTGAGGGGGGATAATTGGATCAGTTTTTTGAACTCCACTTTTATAAAAAAGGCTGTGAATTAATCTTTTCTGATATTGTTAGAAACTTTATTGGCTAAGTTAATTGGCTAAAAAACTTTAAATCCAAAAGACTAAATTCATAGAACCATTAAATATAAGGAAAACCGGATAACATTTATGGACTAAAACTATTTTTGTCCGTCTGAGGCATAAACTGATGCTATATTAACATCAATGAAGACTTTCTCTATTCATGGAGATACACCTGTAAAAACTTCTATTCATATATATTCATATATATAACTTCTATTCATATATATATTCACCTGAATATAACTCAACTTGGAGTGGACCAAGAAACAGGATGTAATTTTTTTTTTGTGCCACCCATCCTTGTAAGAGCTGAAAGGACACAAAAATTTCTAGTCAGGTGTTTAGATGATTCACTTTTCACTGGTGTTTGCTCTGCCAGTTCCAAAGACTGGTTTTCTAAAGATACAGTACCCATTTTATTTGAGAGTAGGCAGAATATTCATAAGGTGCTTGACCTGATTACTTCAGAAAAGATAAATATATTGATTGACATTTCCAATAGCCAAGTCCACAGCTTTTTAATGCTGTCTGATGAACTGAAATATGTGAAGACCAATAAACATCAATGTAAAATTTTTTAATATAGCATTGAGAAGATAGTAATATTTCTGTTTGGAAACTGATGACCTATTGGGTGAAGCAGTAAAATAGTCACTTTCCCAGAATTATGTACATTTGTGGAAAAGGAAGGCAATATTAATTATGCTGTTTACTGTGGAATGTGCCTGTAGCTGCAAGCCCCCATGTAAGATAAAGGCCACTGTGAGGCACACATCATTTAATGTATTAGTTCAAACACGGACTACTACAGAGAATACCACTGTAACCAAGACCCATTAAAGGTTCTTTATCCCCAGCTTTCTACTGAAGCTAGTGAATGCCCTGCAAACACTAATGTTTATATGCCAAATCTCTTCAGAGATCATGGTTTTATGTCAGATCACTAAATCCCATGCATCTGCCCTAGAACACCTCAATTGGCCCAGAAAGCACAGAGATGGGTAAAAGCCCTAAATTCCTACATCTGAACTGGTCATTGAATTAGTTTAAGGATATGGTGTAGGACCCATGGGAGACCTGTGTCCTTCTGGGACAGCAATTTGATGCTAACTAGGATGCCCAAAGTCTCATAATCATATGGTACCTAACATGCCACCAGATGGTTGTGTCATATCTGAATTCTGCCCCTATTACTTGTTTTCATCATTACACTCCATGCAGTTGTCCTGTCATGTACAGTCCAAGATTTTCAGATGGGCCCAGAAGATACCGTGGTAATGCATCCATGTCCTTTAGGGCTGCAGAGGGAATGTCAGACTCCTGGCATGTGCTTCTGATCTTCATTGGTTCATGGCTGTCTAACACGTGGACACACTTACCTAATTTTAGCTGTGTACTGAATGTAACTGGAGAAATCCCAGGTCTGTATCATTCCACAGCTTTATTCAGTGGATTCATCTAGAAATCCGATGTCTTGGAGATTAAATGCAGTAACATATCTGTGTTTAGGCAGCTGAGCCTTGAGTTCAGATTTGACCCTAAGGGTCTGACCCTAGGCTACAAATGGAGATTAAATCTGTAGCCTCACTTCCTGAACTTGAACCTAGAATACAGGCACTAGTACTCTCCAAGTTCTACATTATCAGTAGGAAGTAGATGATGCCTTTGAAAAAAAAAACATTACTTGTGCCTGTGTTTTCCCTGATTAAAAAGTGACCTTTTCATGCATGAAGAAACATTTTCCACGATACATCAGTGGATATAATTTATCATACTATTCAAATTTATCCTATGTGGGAGATAAGACCATATGGAAAACAGCTAAAGCACATCTTAAAAGCTAAGGAAAGGGAACTATAAATCTTGAAGTATGCTGTGCTGGATGTTATACCAAATAGTCTGACATAAATTATTTTTAGCCTCAGCAGAACTCTAGAGAGGTTTTAGGGGAAAAAAATAGGGGAATAGTTTTGGTTGTTTTCCAGTGCTTTCATCGAAGAATGATTTTGAGCTCATTCTTTCCTATCAGTTCCTGTATCACACAGCATAGGGGAACAAATACGTGAAGTGGGACTGTACATCTGTTTGTGTGATCTATAGCAATGACTGCTATCAGCAGAAATGCTAAAGCAATGACCTCGGGTGATAGGTCTGTGGGTTGAAGTACTTGGCTTTCTGTTACCAAGCTAGCTAATGCTCACGTTGTCATCATCTCCAGCCTGTAGTCAGCTCAACTGGCAGGCAAACAAATAATCAAAATAATCCATACTGAGCCTTCTCTGTAACAGCTACTAACTTGAATTTGGTTTTGGACATTAAGTCTGTCTCCTAGCAATTTGAATGATGATACTGTATTGTCATTGTCAGAGGAATGGATGACTATCTCCATACTGTGATTTGAAATAGAGAGGACAGAGGCATCAGAGGCTTTTGCAAGAGGTGTCACATCTATAAACTGCTGATATTTAGTGTGTTCTGCTGGATCATACTGTTACTGTGGGTTGCCAATGAATAGTCATATGGTCAGACAGGATATTCATTTGCAGGTGAGGAGGATATAGTTTGGCAAACCCAGACACATGAAAGGAGGATTGTTTTTTGATTATGTGGTGCAATGCTTTCAAAATCTGACTATTAAATGCATTTATAAATGTGGTGTGAGGCAAACAAATGTGTCTTCTGGTGTCTGATTTTAGGTATTCAGGCTCTGCCTACCCTCACCAAATTGAAGGAGCACTGTCCATACTGTTGAGTCACTGAAGTGGTCCCAGAAGAGCTTTTGCCTGGGCCAAGTACCGTTTTTTCCAGCGAGTTCCCACCTTGACAGCTGGTGTGGATAGGGGACCATTCCTAGCAGGCAAGTTGAGCCCTGTTTTGCATGGCAAAAGCAGTTCATGTGTATGCACAGAGGCAGCTCCCTGTCAGCTGGGCAGTTGCAGGCACCTTCTGTAGCACAGACATTGCCTGGGGGTACAAACTCACACCTCATTTTGCCCTGTTCTGTGCGCTCAGCAAACATTTATCCCCTGCCCATCTATCGTGCATGTGACAGCTCCCAATCAAATGTCGGCTATTTAACAAAGCAAGGATTCCTAGCTGCGAGGAAAGCGAAGCTGAATTTGGCTCCCTTCTTATTAGATGTTTTCAATATGGCATCAGAGTCAACCTTTCAAGTAAAAGGTACTGTGACACTGGAACAAAGAGTGGCGGCAACTCCCATGCTGCAAGGTTGCATGCAGCAGCGGTAGAATACACTACTTTGTGTCAACCACAGTATCAAAAATTCTTGAACTGACTTGCTTAGAAGATGAAAGCCTCAAATTTAAAAACATTCCTTAAGCGTATTGCTGTTTTGAACCCCTTCTGGGGTGCCTTACATAAAGATCTCTGCTTTTTTCTGAAGGTGAAAGGAACAAGTTGACCAGTATTTCTGAAAACTGTCCTTTTATTGAGGTATCTGAGGATAGGAGAAGAATCATGCAATCAAAATAAGAAGTTAGTTAAAAAAAAAAAAAAGGATGAAATCCTATTAGGTGCTTAGAAAGAATCAACACATACCTTCATGATAGCTGGTGTTTTGAGAGTTTATAACAGGGAAAAAAATCTATGCATTCTAAGGATAAAATTGGAAAGGAAAAATATGTAACAAAACTCACAGGACAGCATGAAACAGGCTATAAAAGAAGCATCAATATCATAGACTGCTGTCTTAAAACATTCTTTAACACAGTTTCTATTTAAAAGAAGGTTCAAAGACTTTTTCTTTATAAACGGCATTTCCAAATTTCTTTCTAAATCATCCTGCTGCATTTTTTGGATGTTGTTGAGAGGTAGGAACAAGTAGAGCACACATCAGCTTTATCTTAATCCTTAACCTTACACATGACAGTGAAGTGCAAGCCTCTCTGATGTTCTGCATCATATATTTAATTTCTAAGAACTTTAAATCTCCTGAAATGACAAAAGTAACTGACACATCTATAAAATAGGACATCAATCAGATTCTCCCTGCTTTTGAATCACAGTTATAAAGGGAATATTTTCCAATAGGGAACTGTCTCTTTTATTTATAGATATTCAGCTGGAAATAAGGGAACAGTAAAATGCTTCCTCCATATCTTTTTCACTGTATGAAAACAGGGTTACAGATCAATTGATTTACCATCACAATCGATTAGATGACTCTCTTGCTATCTCTATTGTGACAGTAGACAGGCACTCATATAGATCTTTCATTAGAGAAGTCACTGAGAATCAAAGGTTCATTGCATGCCTAAGTGGCTTGTAGCTGACTCATTAGGCCATTAACTAACCATTAATATTGTTTAAACTCAAACCTTACAGACAAAATAAATTATAGTCACGTTACCCAAACAAAATAACCTTAACCTCCTTAACAAGTATGTAATTATGTGAATTTCTTACCATCTGATCCCACTGAACTGAGGGGTTCATTTTCAGAGCTATGAAGGGGGAAGATGAGAATATATCACCTTCAAGATAAGTGCTACGGGGAGGCAGGTGCCCTAGCCACTGCTATGCTCTGTAAGGCATAAACCCACAAGGTCCTGACTTGCCTGGTTAATGCCCAAACAAAATTATTTTACACACAAAATGCTTCCCCCTTATGCAGTACCAAATCACTTCTTATTTATTTTTAAATGTTTCTCCATTTCACAAATGTGTTGCATGTACAAAATGGCCTTCTCTATCTCACTATGGTACCAAGGCTTCACATAGACAAGCAGAACATAACAACAATTAGCAGTAATTGAATGAGAAGGTTTTGGAAATTTTCTCTTATCATCATCTTTTTAAACTTGCAAATTCTGTGTGTGTGATGCAGTGGTCTCCTGAAATTATATTGAAGAAAGAGTATAAAAAAACCCATAACATATGTTCCAAGATATAAAATAAACTTATGTCAGTGTGCTTCCCTTGGAAGGATGCCAGACAAATACTGCTTATTACCAATAATATAAACAAAATATGTTGCCAGCTATATACAGAGCTTAAAATAAGCAAAAAACCTGTACTACCACATTGCTGATATCCCAGCAGGTCAGCCGTAATGAATGCACCAGTTCTCACACATAATTTTTTATAAGATAACTTGCCTGAAAGTGAAGCAGTCAATAGACTCATTTGCAGGCACATTTCTCTCCAGGAAAAACAACCATAATACAGTATCAATTGTTTCTTTTCGGTGTACAAAAAATGTGGATGCTGAGAGAGGAAAAAGACAACAATAGTACATAAATTCAATGACAGATGTGCAAGGAGCAATCAGATGGAGAAGTACTGGTAATTAGAGCTGAAAACACAGTTTAATGTTCTTACAGAAGAACAGACAGAAAATTACAAATACTGTAATAAGATAATTTAGTAAATTAAAATTATTGCTATTAATCAAATTGGGAAGGGGAAAAATATCCATCTAAACTGTGCATACTTACTGTACCAAAATATTGCTATAGAATCTCCTCCCATTCACACCAAATATAAGCATAATTTTATATAAATAAGGCCTTAACATTTCATGGACTATAGTAGTTCAGCTGAAGGGCAAAACACTTGTCTCAAGCATAACTTAAGTAATTATTATGACTGAATATTTATCACACAAGTAATTAATTTTGTAAATATATGATAGCTTGTTAAGAAGAAACACACCTCAAAAATCTAGTTAAGAGTATTATTTGGTGGAGGTTGGTAACACTTGTGCTCACCATCCCTCCAATAGGGTGGTCTGGAAAACCAGACATTTTGCATTTTGCAGCAAGATGCATGTTATAAAAAGGGAGCTAATGCCCAGGGCCAGACCTTTCAAATGCATTTTAATTATTTTCAGTGCACTGTCAGAACTTTGATACACGCTTGTGGAATCATGCAAATACCTCTTTATAGAATATATGTCATGTACCCTGAGGCACTGAGGGGATTGAAATACACTTTGGTGAAGTTAGGTGTTATAATAAAGTGAGGTAATAAGAGCAAGCCACCATATTACACAATTAGAAATCTACTTCTAAATCTTCTGGTTAGCATGGCTATGTTTTATATTTATGAAGGAGAAAATGTCCTGATTTTTCACAAACTAGTATTTGCAGGACAATGAAAAATATGATGCATCTTAGAATTGCTGAATCAAATTAATTTAGTTTCATATTTACTCATTGACCTCAAGAGCATTTCCATCCAGTGTTATAGGATGTCTGCAAAAGATTTATTCAATTCCATGTCCATATATTGAGGTGAGGACACATTAACCCAGTGAACTTGATATAGAAAAAAATATTAATTATTAGAACTGAATTTTGACTTCTGCTTCTAAACCCAGTATTTTCTGATATATGGGACTCTGATAAACCATAGCACAAAAGCCATATTTAAGCTTGCACATTAATAAAATTAGTAGGTCCAGTCAACTCAACAGTGTCAGATTTAGTTGTCTATCTACCATTCATAGGATCTAGTAGTAAGAGATTACATGGAAGGATTTCCATGGAGTCTACCAGAATTTGTATAGCAAGATAAAACATGGTATTAGATTGATATAAATTTTTAGGTGAGTTGAATTACCCATGTCAGGTGCTTGCTTTTCTGTACAGGTAGGGTAAGGACTCCAATTACCTAACATACACTGGACATAATCTTTTAAGTACCTGACACGAGGTCAAGTGAAGGAAGTTTGAAAACTTTGCATTTAAAAAAAATACAGTTTAGAGTAATATATATTCTTATAATTGTGTAAAAGGTATTATTTTAAATCAACTATGTACAATAAGACGGAATATCAATGATGTGTAAGTTAGTTACCAACTGATCTTCCTTTGCTGCCTTTGGAGAATGTCAGTGACATGCTTGGGCAACTTCTGGGACCTCCTGTTGTCTGCTAGCTTACTGGACTGAGGATGGGTGTGATTTCTTTCCTTTTCAAGACGTCACTTGCATCTCTTTGGATGTTGCTAAGTCCTCCCAAATACAGATGGGGTTTATTCCTGGGATATTAATTTTTTTCTAAATGTACAATATTTCGTTTTTGAATTTCACCCTCATGCATTTCTTAAAGAATTTCTAGGGTGAAAATACATTCAAGGTTTTTCATCTCTCCCATTCATTTTCCAAAGTATGTCCTATTAATTCAGTACTGTGCCCCAAAGGATTTTGGTGCATACAGCATTGCTCACAGAGAAACCTGCCTTATCATTATGGAGAACAGATCCAGCTTTTGCAAAGTATCTTCATTCTCAGTGTATTTCTACCTGGTTATTTAACAAGACTGAGTGCAAGGTGCTGTACCTGGGTCAGGGCAATCCCTGGCATCAACACAGGCTGGGGGATGAAAAGTAGCCCTGCTGCCTTGAGCTTTAGCTTTCATATTTTCAGATTCTGTGCTGCCTAAGGGTGTAGTTCTGAGCCTCATATTAAGTGCTGGTAAACTCTTTTCACAGCGTCCTTTTCACAAATTCTTTTCCTGATGAAGACCAAGGACAACTTTCAGGCCCAAAAGCATAAACAACTGTGGACTGAAGGGAGAAACGGAAGGGATGAGACTTCACAACCAGAAGCTGTAATTGGACAATTAAACCCCAATATGCAAATGGACCAAAACTTATAAAAGTGTAAGACCTCCTGACCGGTCAGCCATTTTGTGACCGTTTTTAATCCACTTTGGGTGTAGCCCTGGTCAGGCTTCTGCCCTGCCTGAGGTGTACCCTAAAGGCGTTTCAATAAATACCTACTTTATTTTCTAGCTCTGTCCAGTCTCCGTTTCAGATCAGCCTTCCCAAGGCATCAGCCCAGCCCAGAAGGGCTTGGAGGTGCTGATGGGTGAGAGGCTGATAGGTGAGTGCCCATGACCCAGCCATGGGCACTCACAGCTCAGAGAGCCAAACGTGTCCTGGGCTACATCCAAAGCAGTGTGGGCAGCAGGGCCAGGGAGGGGATCCTGCCCCTCTGCTCTGCTCTGGTGAGACCCCACCTGCAGGGCTGCATCCAGCCCTGGGGTCCCTGCACAGGAAGGACATGGAACTGTTGGAGTGAGTCCAGAAGAGGCCACCAATGAGAGGGCTGAAGGCTTCTCCTATGAAGAAAGGCAGAGAGGATTGGGATTGTTCACCCTGCAGAAGGGAAGGCTTCAGAGCGACGTAATTGCAGCCCTCTGGTACCTGAAGGGAGCCTACAGGAAAGATAGAGAGAAACTATTTACAAGGGCATGTAGTGATGGGGGAATGGCTTCAAACTATAGGAGACCATATTTAGAATAAATGTTTGGAGGAAATTCTTTACTGTGATGGTGGTGGAGCAACGGCTTCACCAGGTTGTGCAGAGATGTTGTGGATATCCCATCCTTGGGAGTGCTTGGGGCCAGGTTGGATGGGGCCCTGAGAAATCTTGTCCAGTAAAATGTGTCACTGCTCATGGTAGTGGGGGTGGGTAGAACCAGATAATCTTTAAGGCTCTTCCATATAAGCCACTTTATGATTCTACGATAAAGTATAAGAGCAAGTTGGGAAAATATGATGACACTGGTCCAAAACTTTGCATACATGTATGTCTGTTAGGATGTATATAAATGCCTGTAAAAAAGTCCATATAACTACTCAGATTGCTCTGAAGTTGAGATTTCCTACATAAGAAATTTCCCTGAAAATGTGAAAATGTACTAGTTTGGAGTCTTTTTGAGAAACATGTTTCTGTATTTTTCAACAGTCTACTTTTTGCAACATTATTATTATTTTCCTTTTCCGAACAGCAATACCTTCAGGCATATTATCCTACACTTGGCTGTGCATTTAATATGCCAAATAAGACAAGGATTAGTGCAGAGACTTTTAGTTAGTGTATCTGCAAATGAAATATTTATGTCAAAAAAGAGAATCCAAAGGAAACTAGAAATTAATATCCACTTCATCTGATGTCCCATGAAAGGTGATATGCTCTGAGAAATTATAATTAAATAAGACTCATCTAGACTTTGACACACAACTTTTTGAATTTTAAAATAAATCCTTGAAGTAAACTGGTGATAGGTTTGCCCAGCTGCTGATACATGCTGATACTTTTCAAAGAAACTGTCACACAAGACTTCTCTTCACTTTTACATAATCAACTCTGGGTAATTTCAACTCAATGTTATTTAGACAATCATTCAAATATGGAATGTCAAATGCCATGAACACATATTCCACACTTTCATATCTCATCATGTTCTTTGAAAAACTTCCTTTGACTTTTTTTCTGAGGCAAAAATGCAATACTAATATTTAGATGCCAGGTTTTGTACCTAGCTTCTTTCTTAAATAGCTGTGTGGAATTGAACTGGTAACTGAATATTTAAAGGTTAGTACAATGGGATTTCAATACTTTGTTTTCCTGAGCAAGGTGCAGCAACTGGGAATTAGGTAACTTGACTATGGTCTCCAGTCACACTTGTCAAACTTTGCCTTGGCTGAAAACAGCATAGGTAGAAGCTCAAGATATAAGATAATCTGTGCATCCTGATGACCAATGTTGACTACATATCTGTGAAGGATCAAGAAAAAAATTCATATGTGCTCTAATGTTTTCTATTTTGAAAATAAATATCAAAACCAGAAATGGGTGATCAGTCACAATTTCTCACTGAGGTATTTGTGTGTATTTACTTGCTCTATTTTACTCTCAAGAAATTCTTCTGCAGGCTAAGAACATTTTTAACTGCTATGATTAGGAATCAGTACTGTATCCCTGCTGGTTTTCCACATATGTAAGAAGAGGAGTGTAAATTATAAAAATGGAAAATGAAATGAGGAATATACACAGGAATTTCTGTCATTGCTTTTTAATCTACTTTTAAAACAATATTCAAATATGATATTTCAACAAGAAGGGATGTAGTTAAAGTTGTACATAAAATACAGCCTACATTTACCTATTTTTTTCATAGAATGTAAAAATTGGGTTTTTAAAAAATAATTTCTTCATCAGAACAAAAGAATATACTGTTTATTACATTGATTTCACACTGTCTTTTCTTGGTTTTAGTATCTTCTAAAATGCACTCCTCTGTTAGCTGCCTCATCGTTTTATTGCATCCTACTTGCTTTAGCACTCCATAAACTCTAATCTTAAGGTATAAAATCATTCACTTCATTCACTCTAGCATCCATCCTTCTTATGCATTGAAGTATATACATCACCTTTTCACCAGCTCTCTTCCTGAATTTCTGGTTATTTTTTATCTCAGGGCAACAGGCAACAAAATATGTATTGTGTATTACGGAGTACAGGAATTGCAGCAGAAGACACAATATGAGCAGCATTTGCTGATGGAGCTCTTACTACAAAAATGTCTATTATCTGTGAAAATTAAGTAATGCTCAGCTGTGGTGTTTTACTCACCTATTCTGTTTTCAGTTGCATGTTGCCCTAAACTTATTCCACCTTGCACTGAATTGATTCCCTAAAGAGGTTCTGTTGTGGTACGAATTATTTGTCACATTGGCATATTTATACTTCCTTAGAATGAATACTTTTTATATTGGCATTTAGACATTTCAAAAGTGACATGGAAAAAAAATCATTCTTTTAAGTTTTTTTATTATTAAAACCCTGGAATACAATACTGTGATTCAAAATGTAAGGGGTGTTTTGAAGTGTCTTAGACACTGGGGATCTTCTTCCACTTGCCACAAGTAAATTTCTTCTTGCTGTAACTTCTGAAAGCCAAAAGCCAATAAGAAATATCAGACATCTTTCCCAAAGGCCCAGGAATTTGGGACATTCATATGAAAGTGTATTTAGACATGTACATAAAAGAAATTCCTACAATAGGCATCTATCTCAGCAGTGTGTAGTGAGTGTTTCATATACCGAGCAAAATTTGAGCCAGAAAAAAGGAATTCTTCATTTCTGTGCCAAGGGCAGTGATCTCTGGGGCAAGGCAAAGGCAGTCTAGGACATGGATCTGCTGGAACAAGTCCAGAGGAGGGCCACAAAGGTGACCAGAGGGCTGGTGCACCTCTTGTATAAGGACAGGCTGAGAGTTGGGGTTATTCAGCCTGGAGAAGAGAAGGCACTGAGGAGACCTTAGAGCAGCCATCCTATACATGAAGAGATGTCTCCAAGAAAGTTGAAGAGGGAGTTTTAGAAAGGCATGTAGTGATAGGTAAAGGGGTAATGTCTTCAAACTGAAAGATGGTAGGTTTACATGAGTTGTAAGAACGAAATTCTTTTCTGTGAGGTTGGTGAGGCACTGGAACAGGTTGCCCAGAGAGGCTACAGATGCCCCCTTACTGAAGGTGTTCAAAGCCAGGCTGCATGGGTTTTGAGCAACCTGGTCTACTGGAAGGTATCCATGCCCATGGTGGGGGTGGGGGTGGAAGTAGATGATCTTGAAGGTACCTTCCAACCCAAACCGTTCTACTATTCTGTGGTTCTAGGATGTATGCTGTTGTGCTGAGTCCAGCAAGTGTTTGATGGCAACAGACTTTTCTGCGTAGAATTAGCATCCTTTTAACTCACACCTTTAATACAGGCTGAGTAGAAAGCCTGATACAATCAATTAGGTACATTTGAAATGAATGATATGCAGTATAGGTTAAAAACAGTATTTGTGATGGGTATTGATCTCTTTCACAAATATTAATTTATTTGCAATGCATGAAATTGTTCTCAAATGAGATGTTTCCATTCCCCACCCTCCCCCACACCCTTTTTAGTTATTAATTCCTATTCTCTTGCAGTTGAAGTGTGACACTGTTGGCCCTGTGCCACTCATCTCACAGAGGGTGGCACCCATGGACCACAGCAGGTGTGGGATTCTTGGATCCGTTCCTTCTGCTTTCATCTTTACTTTGTATGGGAACTTTCCTTCCAGACACACCGTTTCAATTTCAGCTACATGGGTGTGACATTGCCTTGTCAGAAACAAACAGCTTGAGTTTTTGAGCATCTTTTGGGTGGTCCTGCCTTTTTTATTGCAATGATGCAAAACACATAAAAGGTGATGAACATTTCATGTGTCTGTGTAGAAGGGTTTTGCAAATATACAGCTGATTTGTTTTTAAAAACCAAAGCAATGTATCCTCAAGACAAACCTCCTCTGAAGAGGATTCACCTACATTTGGGCATTTTGGAGGAAAATTTAATGTTCCAGTTATTTTCCCATAAAAATAAATCAGTGTAACACTGTATTTAGTCAATCAAAGTTATGATCTTCTAACCAAATGGTTCCCAACTTAGAGATATGGATTAATTGAGCATGCTATCTTATTGATTTCTATTACTTCAGGTTTAGAGGCATAATCGCTCATGTACGTATACATGTATTTTTATTGCTAATTTTTCATTCTTGGTCATGATTAAATATTTTTGCTCATAAGTTTCATAAACCTTTCTTCCTAAAGGAAACACTGACTTTTGGGGTTTTCAGCTCTATGTAATGGTTTGTGAACTTAAATTTGCCACCATGTATTGCTACCATGTGTGATATAATACGTAATTTTCCTGTATAACACCTTCTCCTAAATTCATTATGTGTGGCCAAAACGTGCATAGGAGTTCACAATGTTTATAGGAAGACAGCTGGTAGACGTACTTGTTTCTGGTTTCTGAGACCTGATACAGAGATAAGAGGTGATGACTGTTGAAGTAATTGAATCCAATATGAATGGCAAGTAAAAGAGGCATTTAAAGTTCCTTATGATAAAAATTTGGACCCCTTGTCCTTGGTTCAGTTGCCCATGCCACACGAATAGGTGCCTAGTGCCATTTCATATACTGTAGGATACGATATCAGGTTAAAAGATAAGTAAATCAGTAAAAAAAACTAAAATCCCTAGAGTTGCATGGATTAATTTCACTTCAGAGGCCAGGACCTTTAAGTCTCTGGTCCAACGAGCAAGCTGTCTTGCTTACTGATTAACAAAACTGTAGAAAGTACAACAAATATTATCAAATTTCTTAGTCACTGGATATGTGAGAAAGGTCTGTTAATATGAATCAAAATGTGAGGTCAAGTAGCACATCCACTTTGCAAAAATATAAATTTAGGAACTTGATTCAGTTGCTTAAATGTGCACATGTAATGGCATTTTCTTTCTTTGTTTCACTCACATTTTTGTTTAGGAAAAAAGTCCAGGGGGTGGATTCTTCTCACTTTTTTCTAGGATGATGCAACTCATGGTCCTTCTAAACCCTGCATGGAAGTATGCACCAAATTGCTGCTTCTATTTCTGAGGAGAGTCTGTGTTCTTGTTAAATTTTTCCAGGCAAAACTGTTGCCCTTCATGTGAATAATTCAATATTAGTTTTTGTATATCCTGAAATTCAAGAAGTGCAAATGTCCTCATTCCAGTATCACAGAATGAACTCAACCTGTGCTCTTAGAACACTTTTTTATACATTCAGCTTTATGCATCAGTGCAAATACATACTGAGAAAGCACAAGACAAAAGAATGTTTCATGGTCTCAGTACTCATAATGGATGTGGAATTAAGAGAGTATCACTAAAGAAGTCTTCTCAGTTGCACAAAGGACAAAAGTGATTTGAACCAAATTTTCCGTGCAGTTTCTCTTTGTGCAGTTTGGAACACTCCTTTGATGGAAGTAGTGTCAAACCTGGCACACTGCAGTTTTAACTTCAAATAACCCCAGCAAAATTTGACAGGGAAAAAAATAGTTTAGCAGTGACCCATTGAAAGGTCTCATTATCTTTCCCATGCAGTGCACATAGGAATAAACTGTTCACATTTCTTTTAGCCTTGCTGGAAAAGATTCACTTCTAATCAGAAGGGCTACACATTTGTGAAGAGGAGAAAGATGTTCCATTAGTATGCAGGAAGGATCCTTCCAGGTTAGTCCATATTTGGTTTGAATTAATTCCCTCTATATCAAACACAAAGCAAAATTCAAACCTTTTGAATTTAATTTAATGTGCTTACACTCAGGAAATTTTTCATTCTTACTAAGCACTGCTTGGTATCATAACAATCATTACCATGTATTGTCGTGATTCATCTTGTCAAAGATCCACTTATGAACTCCATTCTATGTGCTGACATTATACATTTGAATAACTGCAAAAGAAGTTTTGATAAGATATAACACTTCAAATGAAAGGCTCAATATTATGCTTTGACATAGTACATTGTAGTAGCTGTGGAGGGAAAGCCATTAAGATGGATCATGTCAATGCATAGTACGGAGCCATTAACACTAAGATTTTGACATGATTTATATTAATAGCTGGGTATCTACACTGAAATAACACATTGTATTCTGTTAGAGATCCATGTGTTAACAGCTCAAGGACAGTATTGTACACACTCTGTATTGCTCTGAGTATGTAAAGAGGAGCACACTGCACAAGCGAACTTGGTTCGCTTTGCCTGGCCCCAAAAGGAGGACAGAGAACTTGCAGTTCTCCCTGCTGCATTTTCCTTCTCCACGAAATCACGTACTCATTCCTGAGGGAGGGTTCTGGGCAGAGTGCTCCACGAGTAATTCACTCTCCCAAGAAGAATTGTAATTAGAGCTCCCACAATAGTTAAGCAGCTGGTGTTCTCTGACTGCTGCTTCATCAACTGTTCGTAATTGCTTCATTGTTCCCTTGTGATCCCTTCCAGCTGATGACTTCTTCCACCTGTTGTCTCTCATTTTACACTTTGAATGTGAGCTCTTTTGCACAAGTTATATTTATACAAGACATTCTGTGATAGCTTACAGGCAGTTTCATAATACAAACCCCTGTTATGAATTATGACAATGATAGTAATAATAATAATAACACTCCGAAATGAAACCTGTTTAAATAAACTGCGTTATTTCAAATGGCTTGCTAAAAGAGGAAGCTGAACTAACATTGAAGCCCAAAGGCAAATATGAAGCTTGAAGAAAGTCTACTCTGCTCTTGGCTCTGAATCTGGGAGACAATCGTGAAGTGGGAGGCTATAAAGTGGTGGCTGAAAGAAAATTAGAGTGGCAAGCAATGAACAGCCTCTGCTTGATTTCTTTTGTGCTCTGCAAAACAGGGATTTTTATATGCTTAGAGAAATATGCTAAAAGAAACTGATTCCCTCATCTGTTTATCTTTCCTTCTGGTACAGACATATCATACTTAATTTTGATTGGTCAAAAGGGGGACTACACAAAAGATGCTTTTCCAAATAAAATGTGCAGATATTATGTCCATAGATCCACATGTGCTAGCTCTGTAACCAGCTGTTGTAAATAGCTGAACTCTAAGTGCCAGAACACGGGCTAAAATGGACATTTTTAAGATCAACAGAAGTAATAAAAGTTTATCCTTTTCCGTGACAGTAAAGAAAGAATTGCTGCTTTGTCCATTATGAAGAAATGTTATAAAACATGACAAAATAGAAGCTTTCTGAAACGCTTTGTTTGTCTCTTTGTTCTGATGTTAGATGTTTGGTAAATGTAGTTTAATAGGCCTGCTATGGAATTCAGCAGAATGCTATGGAAGAGATTATTGCAGATTTTCAAAGAGGTTTTTTATCAAATTCTACTAATTTTCTTCTAATCCCTTGTAGCTGCTGCAGAGCCTTTCTCTAAAAAGTGATGCTTAAAAATCGCTTTATCTCATTAGTATCTAAAATTGATATACTGCAAAAGATAATTAGAAACCAGTCATACAGTGAGATCCCACCTATACTTTTTCCTAGACACCACTTTAACCTCATTTTACTGCAGGGAACCATCAGTTCTAAGGAGAGATACTTACCATTAGCAGCTGTTACTAATGTTTAAAAAGTGATGTTAAAAATATATTTAAAAAAATAATATCAGATGCTGCTTTTGTGGATGGCTACAAACAACAGAAACCTAAACTCAGACTAGTTGAGCATTCAATATCTAAATGTTAAAGATCAGTTATTGAATTTCACCTGTAATGTTTTATTGGCTTAAAGGAAGTTGAATGATGAAATAAACTGCTGACAAGGTTTTTCCGGTGACATCATCAAATCCTAATAAACTAGTGATATGGGAGCTCAGGATGGAACAGATGAGCACGTGATGCAAAACTGACTTTAATTTAATAGCAGAACTGCTTTGTTTGAGTTACTTTCATAATATACTTCCCCAACAGGGGAAATATCTCAAGGTTTACTGTTGGACTTGCACATCCTTCTCTACCTAAGGAGCAAGGCTGTTTGACAGTAGTCAAAAGATTTGCTTACAATTTGGAAAGCTCTGCTCTAGAAAAAGTAAAATGAAGTTTTGAAGCTATTTCTTTACCTTTTCTGCAATCCTCACAGTTGTCTACTTTGGAGACAGCGTATTTCTCACCCAGTTTTGTTTTTATCCAGAACGCTCTAAAGCTCTATTTTTTTATTTCATGAGAAAGAAAAACAAACATGGCAAATTCTTGTATGAGAGCCAGTCCTATTTAACAGCATATGGAGCCCATTTGCTGTTCACCTCCAGTGCTGTCCATAGAGGTGTCTGGGAATTAACATGGTGACTTTCTCAGGGTAAAGTTCTTAATTATCCTTTCTAAGCTCATGCTATGCTTTCCCACCAGTGGGGGGAAAAAAAAAAAAACTTATTACAAAAGGTGTTTCTTTGGCCTGATGTTAATAGAATCTTTGTAGCTTTAGTTTTGTTTAGCTTGTATGAGTCAATATAACACTATGCATTAAAAGATCATGGTGTTTCCAAAATCTGGGGTGGGCATGACTTTTAGTCATGCTTTGTTTGATCCTTTTAACTGCACGGACAGTCTGTCAAAGGGTAGAATTCAGTTGCACCCTACTGCTATCTTTTTGTGTTTGAACTTTATGAAGTATTTTATTGGTGACTAAATAGGAGTGTTTTAAACTGAGGCAATATGCAAATCATATCCTACTAAGGTGCTTAATTCTTACTTTTTAAAAGCCACAAATAATCATATATAACTGTCTCGGCAGAGGAAATCGGAGTGATTGCACTGCGTCTACACAGGCGAACACAGGAATGCCTCTGAATATCATATATGCATGTCAGAAGCCTCCCAGTTTCTGGGTGAAACCTCAGGCACACTGTGACCATTTCCATGGTCAGAAAAGCCAGTAGATCCTCTGGGTAGGTGGGAGAGTGTCTCCATGCCCTGTCCTGAGGGAGCAGAGATACTAAAACTTAGGGTACTTGGGATGTACACAAGGGTAGGTCCAAGAAGTGATTCTGAGGCCCAGATCCCTGATCATTCTCAACTATTGCTAGTTAGCTTCCTCCCTTTAGGCCTGCCTCTAAAACAAATCTACTTGAAAGGGGACTGTCCCTAACCAGAAGAGATGCAAATTAGTTCCTGTCATTTGGCCTTGCTGTGCAGCTACACATTTCTTTTTCCTTAACAGCACTGACGTAGCTGAAAAGACTTGAGAGCAGTATCTCAACAGGCTTTCTTTTTCCATAATTTCCACAAAATTTTTCACTACAGTTACATTTTGATGTGATTTTGCATTATATTGTTAAAATTCATTACAACCTCTATGTTTCTCAAGAGGAAAAAATAGCTCCAACAATTATTTTTATCTGCCAAAATTTAAGTCCAAATATGTATTTTTAAGCTAATATGATTGCTCACATAGTACATTGCAGATATAAAAGTCAGCATTAAAAGTTCAAACCATAGCTGAAAGTAAAAAAAATTAAGATAGTTTGAAATAGGTGGTAATAATAAAATATTGCCACCTCACTCATGTTTCCGTGTGTATCAATACTGGTTGTCCTGAATACAACAAAAACTATGAAGGAAAAGCAGTTGAAATTGAAAAATCTGTTTTATGAACCAATAAGAACTTACAGAGTTATCTTTCAAGGAACAGGGATCAGAAGCCTATGTTCAAAGTAAAATTACAAACCCAGAATTCGGTGTACAGCAACAAAAAGGTTGGACTATTTATCCTCCAGTATTTCAGTTAATTCCTTCCTTATTCATATTGTTGTGCAGGTACTGACCATAATGAGGCCAGAAGCCTTGAAGAAATGGAATGATCCAAAAGTTATGAAGTTTTTAAAAATTTATTTATTAAAAAATTCTTATTCAGCTTGAGAGAGCTTACAGTTTTTGTAGACAGCAGTACCTTAAAGCTCCATTTGGATCCGTGAATGCTCAGGGATAATGAAAGTTTGTGTATGGAATTGTAAAACCAAGAACTAAAGAATATGTGGGCAGCTCTAAATAATAGGATGCCACTTTTCAGTGAGTAGAAGACTTCTACACTTTGTTTCTGTGTCTTTTTGCTCAACTGCTTAAGTTGAATGGTTTTATTTATTTATTTATTTGTTTGTTTGCCAAAACTAACCCTGCACAGGCAGAAAATGGTGCTTTTTTGTCCCCTAGTGGATATAGAGATATTTTCCCCCCTAAGACAAAGAACCTCTGGGAAAAAATCGCACCATCTGAACTGAGGAAGACTAATGAGGAGTTTGAATTGGGAACTACCCTCTTCAGACTGGGTTGAACTCAAGATGTGAAATGCCTTTTGGAGCTGTTAGTTTCGTCTCTATTGACCATCAGGGAGCCTAGGCTGGTAAAATTCGCCACCTCCCTAAGCTCCCCAAAGTTCATTTGAAGAATGAGGGCCCATGCATCAATCCTGGTGCATGGTACAGGAGCACAGACCATGATGCACATAACATGGCTTTTCCTCCCTGAAACACTCAAGGCTTTGGAGCAAACCTTGGCAAAGGGCCCAGTGTGGTGGGAAAGTGGAGAGCTGCCCTCTGCCGTTTCAGAAGAAACAAAAATGAGGCAAGGAAGAAAAGAGAGATGCATTCCATCCTAGGACTGCAAGAAAAGCAGAATGCACTTTTGATTGGAGTTTTGAAGTGATATAAAATAATCAGAGTATGACTTGACTAGAGTGGGGTGAACTCTTCCAAGCAAATAATTTATTTGGTGAGTCAAGTCCCATTTAATAATCAATAATCCTCCTCAGCTTGGTTTTTATTTGGTGATTGACTACGCAAACGTATTTCATCACGTGGGTTGGACAAATAACCCTGCTTTAATTGTGCTCACAACTCATCATTATTTTCCTTTTGTGATGTGTATTTCAGCATCAAATTTTCACAATATGATTTTTACCCTTTTATGAGTTGCCAAAAATTTTTTCAGGAGGTGAAAGAGAATTGCTGATGTTCTGGTGAACACTTCCAATAAAGGCTTTCTGTGACCATGCTCACAGGAGAATATTATCGGGCTTTTACCTTCTTCAAATTTCTTCAAATTTCTTATAGGAATCACAGTGAAAAAGTGCTGAATTTTATTAGAGAACATTTGTAGTCTGAATCTGGCTTTGTCCACATTTGTCTAGGTTGTCTTCGTGCTACTGTACAGTGTTTTCATTCTGATAATGTTTGTCTGATTTTAGTATTTCCTTCTAGCGCAGCATCTGCCTTCTTATGCTGTGACCTATGCCAAAAATGTCACACTTAGATATTCAGTGGTTCTCTCCAAACTGCCTGCCCTTTTCTTGAAATAAACATGTTAGCTCTGCAAAACCAGCTGCTTCCCGTGCTCCCAGGCTCATCTAAGTGCAGTAATTCTATAAAAAAATCATTTATATTTGATTTTACAACTATTTTCATAGCTAAAGATAGAATTATTGTTTTTGTTAGAAGTAGTTTCTTTCTGAGCTCTCAAACTTTTATTGCCTTAATTAATAGCCTTGAAATACATTCCACTCTGGCGCAACATGCAGTCAGCATGCAGATTATATATTTTTCTAAGTAAGGCATAAACCCTCTATTTTCTTTTTAAGAGCTCTGCTATTTGAGCCAAGGTGAATTGCCAGCTTTTATCTGCATCTCTTTGACTGCTTAAGAGAATTAGTGGCACTGGTTAGCTGTGCGAGGACAGCTAAGAGCAGCCAGATCAATTGTAACTCATAGTCAGAAATCAATGAAATGTGTCTCAGTAAATCTGACTGATCCTCACGTCACTACAGAGTGCATTATCCCGGCCTTACTCTGTTACAAGATTAGACCCAGAAATAATCATAAGTGAGATTCTCTCTGCTCTTTTAAAACACTCTTTACAGTCCTATTGCTACTCTGTGGTAAAGAAACTTCAGACAGACACAGTAAGAGGAATACCACCATGCAAACGAAAGAGACTTCACCCTCTAGGTCATCACCCTGGGAGGAAGACAAAGTGCCATTTCAGTCCTGTCTGCAAAGAGGAGGTCAAACAAAATTTGAAATTGTAGACGTGGTGTTTTCTTAACTAGAAACAGAAATGCACATGCAGTATAGAGGGTCAAACCTCGAGACAGAGTCAGTGAAACCTTCACTAAATTTAACACAGTTGCTTCAATTTACTGACAATTGGGATCTCCCCAGAATGTTGCTAAGGGGCTGTTTGTAGAAGCCTGCATACCTTTTGAGACTTTAGCTTTGTTTTCAACAACCACAGGCTCTGAATACCCTTCAGAAAGTGAAGTGGAAGAAGAAAACTGCTCTTAATCTAATTTGCTGTGTATTTTTTATAGAAGGGCTGCACATAGTTGAACAGAGCAAAGCTCATGCTTGCTGTGCAGTGAGGGCTAACCTGTACTGCGAGGACAGAGCCTCCAGTGAAAGTTGCATATCCTATGAGTTCTGATTTGGCACTCTGGGAATGTGTGATCAGCTGCTTCACTCTAACCACATAATAACAGTGCAGCAACTGCAGCAATGCAGCCCAGGTGAGTGGGCTGGCAACCTCACCAACTTGTACACAAAAATGTGGTGGGAAAGGTGGGAAAAAACTCAGGCAGGAGATCGAAAGGAAATACTTGACTGTTAAATGGTGCAGGATATCACCTTGATGAAAGCTGTACTGGAGGGCATGTAAAATTACTAGGTTGTGAAGTTAAGAGTCAGTCAAATGCCAAAAAGGTTTTGTGAGGTAATAGAGGTGTCAAACCTCTGAAACCTCTATACTCTTCTAACAAGAAAAGCTACTTCAGCAAAATACTTACACTTGCCTGAAGAGAAAATTGTATTTTTATTTTTGGATGATAGAGCATCCACAAACACCACTGTAATCAATGAAAGCAGACGAGACAGCAGGAATGTGGTTATGTTACACACTGTTCTGCTTACTGACTCAATTACATATACACAGGACTGAATGTTCACAGGATGTCCATGTTCATAAACAAGAGTAAAGAACATTTGTTAAAGCTCCCCTCCCCCAATCTCTTGCCATCTCTGCTTAACAAACATATTAGTTTAATGAATGCAAATTACTGCTAGAAGACATAGTCTATACTTAAAAAAAAAAGTTAAAATATTTTGATATACAGAGATTCATAAAAATAGCCATTAACTTTGGAATGAGAGTACAATGTGGAGTTTATTAAATGAAGAAATACAACAACATTACTTTTATGTACCGTGAATTCATTTCCATGGTTAAGGATTAGCAATAAGAAGCTCTCAATATGGAATCAGAGACTGCCAGCATGGGTGCAATAAACTTTTCAGAATGGTTCATAAGATTATACTAATTAGGGATAATCTAATTTGAACAATTTTTATCTTCTCAAAAAGTAATATGATGTCACTCTATGGGAAGAGTCACTACCCGGGCTCCAGGGATATACTAAAAAAACCACACACGTTATCTGTAATATTAAAAATTATGGTTGATCCATGAGACAGTCTTAGATCTACCCTTCTCCTCTCAAAAGATCCACCGTATAGACTGTTAAGCCCCCATAATTATCTCCCCTACTTGTGACAAGCATGGGCTAATCAGTCTCTGAGGGAGTTTTCCTGTGGATCATTGAGAAGCGTGTGTATGCCTCACATTGCTTATCAAGCTATTTTGTACGCAGTATCACATAAGAGCTGACAAAAGTTCATTATCCTCATCTGGACTAGAATGACTCCAAATTAGGAAAAAGAGATAAGCTTTTTTTTTTTTTCCCATTCCCTTTCTATTCCTCTATGTTTTTTTTTTTTCAAAAAGGGAAAAAAATATCTCTAGCTTGCATTGCAGCAAAGATCTTAGCTAAGAAAAAAGCAAGCTAGGTTCTTGCAGACTTTAATCCCATATTAAAAGATTAGAAAAAACATCTGAAGAAATCAGAGATAGTCTAATTGAGGTTCTCGCCTTTAATCCTGTGAGTAGACTCCCCCTTGGATACCAGGATCTGTCAGTGCACAGTCTTGGGAATTCTCTAAGGAAAAATAAACCACAAGAAATGGACATACAACATGCTCTCTCACATTTAAACAGAGAAAGAAAGAGAGAAAGAGAGAAAGAGAGAAAGAGAGAAAGAGAGAAAGAGAGAAAGAGAGAAAGAGAGAAAGAAAGAAAGAAAGAAAGAAAGAAAGAAAGAAAGAAAGAAAGAAAGAAAGAAAGAAAGAAAGAAAGAAAGAAAGAAAGAAAGATCTGAGAGATGGCAATATCAAAACATATCCTCTCCCAAGAAAGAGAAAAAAAATCAGGTACAATATAAAATGAAAACAAAAAAGCAGATGAGAAGAACCGCAGTTATTTTGGAAGTTCTTTGATAACAACTACAAATGTAACCCAAAAGGAAATCATCTGGCTTGGTTCTGCTTTCCTCATCCAGATCAAAATGCCATTTGTATTGCATCTTTGCTTTTTATTTTGCTGGGAGTTCTATTTCCACTCAACTGACTGCAATATAAATGTATTAAAAATTAATCTTTGAATTAGTCCTTTAGAATGATGTTTAAAATAAACTATAGAGTAACCAGAGCACAAAGGAAAATTAGATTAGGATTCATTTGTGTTTGTCTGGCAAATAAGGGCAAGATGTATACAAAGAGAGATATTCATAAAAATTCACTGTAACACCAAGCCAAACTTTTTCACATTAAAAATTATTAAAGGAAGAGACACTTCATAAGGGGGAAAAGTAAAACCAGTAGCATTAAGCTGGGATTCTCTAAAACAATACCAGTTTGAAATTGTGTGACCAGCAAGGCAAATCTATTCATTTGATTGTAAAGTTGCAGACTAGAACTTGAATTCAGACACTTACAAATACATTTCATGGTTTTAAAAACTATTCTGCCTTGCTTTGTGTTTTCTTTTCCATGTTTGGTGATCCATTTCCCTAGCAGCAGGGTCAAACATATTTTTTAATTGGTTGTTACGTAGTGGACACATGGAAATGCATTGTGTTGATAGCTAGCTATTTGAAATTTTAGTAAAGGGAAAATTTAGAAACTGTTTTTAACAGGTCAGATGTTATGGCAGTATGTTAACTTGATGAAATCTGAAAGAGTCAGATTTTAGAGTTGTGCTTTCAGGATGTACATGTGAGTAAAAACAGAGAAGATAAATAGAGTGAAAGATGAAAAACAAAATCATAAAAGAAAATAATCAGAAGGTACTTCAACATGAAAAATCAAGGTAACATTGCAAGCAGATGCAATAAACATAAAAGAGGTTTGGGACTTATTTTTGTTGCATGGAAAATTACTGTGATTCATTGTTCTAAATTATGTAAAAATATATAGACAATGGAATTATGAACTGTATAAACATCAATGTGTTTGCCTTCCATTCAACATATTCTATATTAATATAAAGCAGGGTTAAATCACTGTAAGTTCAGAAAATTTTCTTTTATTTCCTCTATAAATTAATTCAAGACATGATAATGTCATTCTGAAAATTTTAATATACAATTTAATATTTTATTAACAATGTTTAACAGAAAGAATCATATGTTTCAGTAGTCTTGTTATAAGGCACTACAAAATGTGATAGGAATCACTGTAAGGCAGCAATTTCCTATGGGTTGGCATAAAGACTGTGAACAAATTAAAACAGTCTAATGCTCTTAGTGTTTCAAAATTCATGACATCAGTGAGGGGAAAAAACTCTTAAAATGCCTGATCCAGCATGGCTGGCATTGGCAGACTGTTTTTTATAAGGAGAGCATTGTCTGTGTGAGATGTATAAGAAGTGACACTGCAGAGTAGGAGAACAACAGTGCCCAAACCCCAGGTCTCCAAGAACCTTGTGGATAAGCTGAGTACCTTAAACTGACATTGAATTAAACAAGAGTGGAAGGTACTGAACATGCATTGAATTCAAGAGTAGTTGAGTTTCTCAGCACTTTGACAGATCAAGACCCCAATTTTTGTTTTGCCTTTTATAACAAACAATGCCTCAAGGCAAGTACATAGAGTAGGAATTTTGCATAAAGTTAATTGTTCACTCTACCTAAAAATGACTCCTTAGTTTTAATGAGGCTTAGACACACACTGACCCAGTCACATTATTTTCTGCTATCTGTACCTCTTGGAAGTATCAACAGTAGAAACTAATTTGGAGTAAGATTATTTTTCCTCTCAGGTTAGAGAGAGGTTTGATAGGAACTAAGCCCATGCAGGGCTGCATTAATTCTGCAAGGGGAGTGGGATAGAACATTATGCCTAGAGGGTTGCAGAAGATACTATGCATTTTACTGTAATTTCTTCTTGCAAGTTGTGCAAAAGGCATCCAGGTTTTCTTGCACAAATCAAACAAAGAACAAACATAGTGCACATTTTATGTGAAGCAGTGGGAGATATCTTTTGTTAGCATTTGATCAAAGCGTTCTGTAATAATTTTGCATGATATACAGTGCAAAAGTAACAGGCATATTTAATCTTATTACAGCATGCATATTCAGAAATATTCTTGCATTAGCACTAGTAAATCTTTGGAGAAGTTTCTTACAGGAATGTACAGAAAGCAAGCAAATTTACAGTGAACCTGTATTTCATTTGGAGAGTTTGATAGCCTTTTCAAACCTCTTGCTTCAATATGGTCTATTATCCAAAATCCTCCCTGCAATGATACTTAAGACCAGTGACTTCAAATTAATATAAGACAGTTGGGATGAAAACTGTCTGTGTATGGCATAATTCTAGTAAACGACAAAATAATTAAGTAACACGTGCAACAGACTCCAAAAGCAGATGTTTATGATAATGATACATGCAATAATATTGGATGGTGTGTGAAGAGGAGAAAAGAGCAACTTCTGCTCTAAGATGCCTGCACTTCTTGGTTCTATTGAATGTCATCTATCAAGGCACAAAATTCAATCTATATGTGGTAGAAGCATGACTCCTAGGGAAGTGGCTCTAGCACTGTGACCATTTATTGCTTCCATTCAGTTAAAATGAATACTCCAGTTTTGCCTTTGCCTAGGCTTTGGTCCATTGATTAGGAGGCATTATAGCTTTTTTACTGAAGAACAATTACTGCAGAATTGCCTTTGGTTTTCACATCATGGGGATGTTTGTTTAATCAGAGCATTACTTTTGAGAGTGGGACATACTAGATTTAAGTACCACATCAATGATGCATGAAGTCAAGAGATTTAAAAACTTACCCTATAGCATGTGAAATTTTGCTTTAACAATCTTTAAGGCTAATGCAGATAAAAGTAGAGACATGGCAACTTGAATGTATATCTGAGCTGCTGGGTTTTGCAGGGGTGTTTTTGGCATAGGTTGCATTTTCTTATGTGACTCTAAGTCACAAACATTGAATGTGCAGTGATAAGAACTAGTGAAGAAAATAGCCAACTGATCTTCCACCAACATATATCTGGTTAAAAAAAATTACATTTGCACATATATGTGCACGGTCATGTGTTTGGAAGGATATATTTTATATTTCTTTTTTTATATAGTCTTGATGCACCAGGGTAATTCTTGAATACAATAAATCCTCCCATAAGAAAATTTGAATAAATGCAAATTACTGATTTCTAAAGTTTTCTTTTTCAAAAGGTCCATTCTTTCCTATCAAGTGAACATTTTGCTAGGGGAGACTGATAGATTGGCCTGGTTCACCCCCTTTGCTCTGTTCCTTTGCCTTTTAATTATACAGACTCAAAAGCCTTTACTCATTCCAGGTTTTGAAAACATTTCTGCATGTTAGACGAGAAAACTAAGCTTGACTCATTCACCTTTTCTCCATCAAGACTACCTATAATTATCCCAATTTATTCTAAATTACTTTTTGTCAGAGAAATTAGACCCATTCTTAACACTAATGAATTTTCAGCTGAGTCCTGTTTGATTTCACCAATAAGAGTTAAACCTAGTGAAAGAAGGGCACAAGAATGCTTAAAAACAACTGTTTATCTGGTGAGAAGTTACCAATACTCTTATCTCACATCCGAAAGTCAGAAAAGGTTTTTTTCTCTCTACTAGTGTAATTTCTGGAGATCCAGTATACTCTTCCCATTTGGCTCAGATCCTGCTTGTTGTTTTATGTCAAGTAGTAGATGGAAGCTTATGGTGTGAAAAAAAAAATAAAGAAAACCTCGACAGATACCTTTGTTAAATATTTTATAAAGATGTCAGTGTTATGCATCTGCCTGTTTTCTTTCGTCTCCAAATTAATAAAATTAAGTGTAGATCTCTTAAAGAGATACTTTCAGAAGCAGGAAAAAATCTGTAAGGTCCTTATCTAAATGATTTTCATATGTCTAAGAGACTTTTAATGATGAAATTCCTGAAGAGCTTAGCCTTCAGGACACTCTTACTTTCTTTTGAACAATTTAGTCATGTTTCACTGGCCATAAATTGAACCCTTGATTTCCAATTTGGGTTATTAAAATATTCCTAAAGTGATCAGTATTGCAAGTTCAGTATTATGCCTCACTGTCTGTTTGGTTTTAATTGATAGGGGATAGACATATTAAACTTTGATTTAATGTTTATAAATATTACAGGTTTTCTGTTTTTGCTTCCAAAGAAGGTCCCTCCTTGAGGCTATGGCCTCATGGAGCTTCTACCGCAGCCATGTGTGATCTGACTCAGTGTCACTGTAACTACCAATAATTTGAAAGGGGAACCTGGATAATCAGCTTGTGCTCCTAAGAGTGATTTCTAGGAATGTTTCTCTATCAAAACTCCAGATAATTCTCAGTGGGATGGTGCATTTGGAGCAAAGCACCAGTGAGCCACAAAGGCGGAACACATACAGACCAGTGTAACCCCTTGGCCAAACCTGTGTCTCAACAAGGCAGCAGTGCACTAACACAGTTTTCCTGTGCTTAGCTCTGAAGTTAATCACCTGCAGCTGGACAGGGATCATTTTATAGTTCATTTAATCAAAAATGAGCGTGTTTGGACCAAGAGAGATCATCTTCACTCTGATGTTTTTGAAAGGCAAGGTATCGAGATTAATTAATAACAAGGAAACTTCTCTATAAGAGAATGGACTGTTAGTAGGGGTACATAAAACATTATATGAACTCACTGTTCCTAATAGCTTGACCTGATAAAGCTCACAGCCTAGATTTTGTACACAGGCATAGCCCCAGAAAGGGAGAGCTCAGCAGATAAGGATCAGTAGAAACACAGCTACTCTTTTCTTCTCTGAAGAAAAATCAATATTATGGAGTTTTTTCCTTCTTTGGCTTTAGCACCTTTGTTCAGAGGTAGAAGCACTAATTCCCACACTTCAAAATGTTCTGAAGTTTCCTTCACATACTTTTCCAAAGATGAACTTTTACCTGGTGCTGTGTGAAATCATTCCTTATTCCACTGAAATGTGAAAGTGCATCCAGAAGAGGCATAGAGAAAAGATAAGTAAAAAACACAAGACTCGTTTAAGGAGGGCGGGGTTGAGTTTTGCACCCACCTGACTCGACTTTCTTACAACTTCTGACTGATGATTTTGTTGTTTATTTGTGAACAATGATATGTATTTTCCATTGCAATTTTGCCCATTACATATTTATTGAAGGGTTTTATTTCTTCGCTATCCCAATGTTTAATCATTTAAATTTTATTGCTCTCATTTTAACAGAATTTTCTTTTGTCACAATGAGACAAATATGTATTTTAACAAGTTTATCAATTTAATTGTTTAGATGAAAGGTGTTCTTGTTAGGAAATTATAAACATTAATAAAATTTTATGAAATAAAATAAAACTAGGAAATTTCTTTCTTTTCATTCTTTATGCTACCAGCATTTAGCATCTTGTAAATATTCCATTTACTTGTAGATTTGTAAATTATTTTTCATGTATGTAACTGACTTTATAACTGTAGCTGTGGAGCTTGCAAAATACTCCACCAACTAAATACTAATGCAGTTAAAAGAAAAATGTAGTTCCTTGGAAAATGACATAATAGTTACCTGATTATTTTTTGGCTCTCCACACCTAATGATTTTTTTATAAAAAATCATTTTTTTTAAAAATCATCTGCCGTAAGCAGATGTCCTCAAAGATGCAACAGGAACAGGGAATTTAAAATGACTCGATTTGCAATATTAAGGAAGTGTTGGAGTTTTAAGAAGCCACACCAGAATTGTGTAAAGCTGAACCTTATATGCATTATTCGTATACATTGGACAGCAGGAGAAGTAAAAGACCCACACAAGAATTGTGATCGCTTGTGCAACTGTCTGCACCCATATGTCTTTTTTGCAAGAGTGTGGTGATTGATGTGCTAAGTGCTCTAAAAATCATGTAGCTGTTTTCAGAAATTTTGCAAAACAGGAAGAATGTATAACAAGCTGCATTTTTAAAAGTATCTTTTACTTTTCTCTGTCCTCTTTACAGGCAAGGAATTTGTCTTTTTGTCAGATAAGGGTATTCTTTCTTGTATAGTTCTAAGTTTCTTTTCATTCATCCTTTGCCCATTTTTCATCCTGAAAGGACAAGTTACTGTCACAAAGAATCCCCTACTGTGCTTGTTTAGACAAGAATATTTCAGTGTTTAGTGGCTTGGTTAAGCTGCTCAGTTACTTAGAGGCAGGAGACTATCATGTGTGCCAAATGGCCTAGAAATTTTTAAAGAGAAAAGTGAATGGTAAGGTTGAAAGATGAAGGAAGCAAATAATATTTGAACAACGTTTTCTAATGCTTCTAGTGAAGATGTCTCCCTTCCATCTCCTAAAACTTATTGTAGTTGAGGGAATATTTGAGTCTCAGGCCACAGTATTTTCAGAAAGGATGCACATGTATGATAAACCATAATACTCCCTGGTATATATTGTTTCCTCTTATGCTTGTAAGTTCCTCCTCCATGGAGTTTCTACATTTGTGACACACAAATGCAGCAATCTACAATCCTTGTTTGCTTGTGCCCCGGTAGGCTCTTGTGCTTCTGGTTCTTTCACTAGATCACCTTTAGCATTCCCGTCAAACTGAAGCTTTCTGGTTTCACCTTGGTGGCTCTGAGCTCCTTACATCTGACTGCCTGTCTCACGACACTGCTTCCTAATGTAGTACCTACTCCTCACTTTGATGCACCTTTCTTCCAGCTTTCCATGTGTTTGAAATGCTTTTCTTGTGTGTGTACTTTCTTTCCTACTGGCTCCTTTTACTTGTAACCCTCACTGTCTTTCTTAGTAACCTTCCTCCTTTTAGAGCACTTCTCAAAACATGTTTCTTCTCAGTATGACTGCTGAAAATGTATGGAAAATACCACAGATTTGGGACTGTACAAGGATATCTCTCTGAGCTAAATCACCTTCCTGACACTGTGACTTGGGATAGGAACATCTCAACAGGAGACATCTGAAACAATTCAGATGAATTGCAGGCTAGAAATGTCCATTTCTTTGCAGTGGTGTAAAAGATCACTACAGATCTATATACTGCAGACAGAAAATTTACAGAAGAACAATCTCAGCATATGCATCCACATTTTAACTAAGTCCTCTACTTGTTTAAATAACTGTGAACATATGTGCAATGCTACTTGCCAAATTTCAGATCTAAGACATAAGGGAATATTGGGTGGGGGTTTTTTGCTAAACATGTAAATATAAACCAATAGAAATTAAAATACAAAAAGGGGAAAGTTTAGCTTTTTTCTCTCATCTATCTATGTTATGTTAGAGGGACCTTATATTTATTTTACTCTCTGAGCTGAAAGCCAGGAGTGAAAAAAAGAAGACCTGAGGAAAGCCTAGTGTAAATAAGAGGTGGATTGTTTGCGCATCCTTAATTTGGTCCTGAAACTATTTTTCTGAGTGCTGTAATCTGAGAAATAATTGAACATTTTCAACAATATAATTGTCTCCTGTATTATTCTTATTGCTATTTCCACTGGTTTAATGACTGGAGATGTTTTGTCTGTTCTGCATGTTACTGAAGAATGAGGAAAAAAGTTTGACTCTGTAGAAAAGTTTAACAATTTTATATAATGTAAATGGCAAGTGGAAAGGATATCTAGCTAGTCACAAAGAGCAATTGAAATACAACATTTCTTAGGGAAGGCATAATTTTACAAATAAGTAAAGACATTTTTTCTCAGTCAAAAGATTTTTCTGTTTGAAATTCTGAGATGCTTGATTAATGAAGCAATTATATAATTCAGAAAACAGTTTAATTGTGTTTTTAAGCAAAATATTGTCTTATGGGTATTATTAAAGTGATCAATAAAGCTGTACCTAATTCAGTTCTTTAAACTTCAGGTTTAGCAATTTATTCCATTAAAGTTAGAGAGCCGCCATGAAGTAAAATTATAGAGTAAAATTAATTATTAATTTAGGGGCTAGAGAATACAGAAATCTAAACTGAAGGTATTCTTAATATTAATGTTCAGCTAACTGGATACACTGTAATTTTCTATATATTTATTTGAAAAACTTAGAAACAGTTTTAACAATACAATGTTCAAGAAATTTTAATTTAACATTAGGATTTATGTTGCAGGAGCTAACATTTGATCAATCCATTTGGTAAATCAATTTAAATCCCAGCTCAGTTCCTATCTACTGCTTGGATATCTATCTTATTTGACAGAGACACAAGCCTTTGAGTCTTAAAACTATACACAAAAATTGGGATGTGACCCTTCAGAGCTGAGTGCTGCATTGCATAGTCTTTGGTTGTCTAGTCCTTAGATACAATTCAAATGCCTAAATTAGGCACAATTTCTCTATATAATGCATAGGAACAAAATCTTGCAATGGCCATTGACAGACTGTGAGAGCTTGTCTTGAATCTAACCCTGTGTCTAACAGAAGAACCAAGGCAAAAAAAAGTTGAAGGCAACTTTTATATAACAATATTGAGACTGAAAAATTGATGTAATCAAAAATCTCTTCTAGACAGACGTTAATGTAAAGGGGATTTACGGAATATTTTACTATGCACGTTTTTGAATTAGGGTGCCCTAATCAACAAACATAGGTTAGCCCAGCAGGAGACAGAGATTTGGGTTTTTTGTTGTTTTGGTTGGTTGGTTGGGGTTTTTTTGGGTTTTTTTTTTTTGGATCAGAGGTATTTTGCAGCCAGGGAGGCATTTGCAGGCACCAAAGCTGTATCTCCCTACATTTAGGACATCCAGCCAATGAATCCTAGATGACTGTTGCTGCCTTTTCTTTGGTACTTTTAGCTTTAGCTAAAAAGAGCCTCTTGCACATATTTCATATACATGCTTACATGTATGTGTTCAAGTATATATAATTATATGTACAGTTCCTACTGAATTGCAGTGTGCCTTGGGTATTCCTTGTTTTGGTATAATATATTCCTCTGTTTAGTCATTGTCCTCTGGTAATTCTACCTATTTTACTAGTTGTTTTAAAACAAACGCCGAAGGATTACTATAAAAAACTCTCTTTTATTTTACTGTTTATCCCTCATTTTGACTGTTTTTGAACAGATGAACTTAATGGTGTCAGTTGGAAGTACATAAATGTGAGCAAAGAGTCTATATTTTCTGTACAACATTATTGAAAAAAAATTCATTAACCTCCAGAATTGCAAATTGTGAGTATCTTGCCTGCATGTGGAATACACAGAAACCATAATTAATTACCGTCTCTGTATCCTGGACAAGTAGAGTCAATGGCCTCAGAAAGTCGTGCTAAAGCCCTACATGTTTCATTAGAGACCATTATTTGGTAAAAAGTGCTGAGGAATAGGGTCTTCCTGGCAACCTGCCTATTTTCTGTGTTTGTAAACTGGAGGACAGCAAAGGAAGTACCTCTTGACTTGCTGCAAAATTTTCTCTTAAATGTGGTTTCTGTTCATCCAGGTGGATTAAGGAGATTCCTTTCACAGGGCAGAGGTGGTGTGCTTCATTTCTGTGTCTAATTCTTCAGGCTGTAAATGAGAACTTTATTTTCCATCCAAAATTCCTGCTTCCAAGAGCTCTTAGCTTCTACTGAAGTTGGACTACAGTATAAGGTACAGGCTTCATAAAGACAGAAGGAATAAAGGCAAGGAGCCCATCATAGTGAGACTGGATATCACAGGTGAGGCAGTGTTTCCCTGAAAGTTGCTCTTTCTGAGGGACTATAAACAGCTCCTCTTCCTCTTTCTCTCATGATTAAAAGAAAAGTAACTGTGGCTACCTCTCTTGAAGGAAGTTCAATTCTATCAGGCTACTTTCTTTGTGGTAGATCCTGTTTTAGGGACCTCAAACCAAGTGCATCATAAGCCTTACAATAAAGCCTTCTGAAGTCATAGAGTCACATGATCAGTTAGGCTGTCAAAGACATCTGAGATCATTGATTTCCAAGTTATGACTGAGCACCCCCATGTGAGATACACCATGGCACTATGCACCATGTTCTGTCTTTCCTTAAACACCTCCAGTGTTTAATAACTCCACCTCCTCCCTGGGCAGTCCATTCCAATGCCCAATCACCCCCTCTGTGAAGAAATTCTTCCTAATGTTCAACCTAATCCTCCCCAGGCACAGCTAATGACTGTCCTCTTTTCCTGTCCCTGGTTACCTGGGAGAAGAGACTGCTCCCCGCCTGGCTACATCCTCCTTTCAGGTAGTTGTACAGAGAGATAAGGTGAGCCTCTTTTTCTCCAGGCTAAGCAACCCCAGCTTTCTCAGCTTCTCCTCATAAGACTTGTGCTCCAAGACAGTTCGTCAGCTTCATTGCACTTCTCTGCACTCGGTTCAGTACCTCAAAGCCCTTCCTGAACTGAGGGGGCCAGAACTGGACACAGCACTCAGATGTGGTCTCACCAATGCCGAGTACATGGGGACAATCCCTGCCCTGGCCCTGCTGGCCACACTATTGCTGACACAGCCCAGGATGCCACTGGCCTTGTTGGCCACCTGAGCATAGCCTGGCTCATGTTCAGCCGCTCTCAACCAGCACCCCCAGATCCCCTGGGTTTTTGTCCTGTAGATTTGTGTTCACTTAATTCATCAATCTAAGAATTATTACCCTAGAAAATAAGAGAAATTGATGATGATAAGTATGTGATCTCTGAAGGCATGAATCTTGAGAAGTTGGAATGTTACTATTACAGTTATAAACAGTAACTGCAAAATTCTCTTAAATTCTCTGCTTTTTTAGCACATGAGTCATTCTCTCAGGAGTGAGGTTTAGCTGTGCTACCTCCTCTGTATGCCAGCAATGAAGAGGACAATGGGAAATAACTTACCTTCTGTCTTTGCCCCTTTCTGAGTTTTGTCTTTAAAAATAGGGCTACTTGTGACTTCAGCAGGGTCTATTCACTCTCAGCAGGGTGAATGGTATGGAAGGATTAGCAGGTGTATGCTGCCTTGTGATCCTATCAGCACAGGTGTATAATGAGGTATTTGAATGCAAAGAGAGAATTTATTATTTGAGCCATAATTATCTTTTGGTCTGGAAATCTTTCTGAGAGTGGGAATATAAGAAAAGAGCCTTTTAAGAGACACAGTTTGAGAACTGGTGTCTACTACCTGGATACCTGGAAATTCAGAAGTTCATTTGCAGCTATTAATTGCAAATATCAGCTTCCATGATATTTGATTGTTACAACATTGAACAGGACTTAATAGTCTTTCATCAAACAAACAAGATATGTATGGAGCATGAAACCCTCAGCTAAACTGGCTTCCAAATGAACCTGTGAGGATGTGGAAATGGAAGTGAGTAAACAAAAAAACAGTAGTTCAACCATTGTAAAATTAGTATTGTCTGCTCTACTATAATTTCCTAATAATCCTTTGAACATTGGCTTTGTGCACTGACACTGGATTTCTTTATTTGTACTGGTGTTAATTAACATGGCCTCCTAGATAATCAGCCTATCTTTGTTAAAATGAGAAGGTTATGCACAAAAAGAGATGTGGTGTACAGGTGAGGACTAAGCAGAAAAACGTTGTAGCAATTTGCTGAACACGGAGGCTTATTGAGGATGCAGTCCTGAATAATACACACTAGCTTTGCTCTTCCCCCTTTAGTGTGTGTAGAGAAGCCATGAATCATTCATGGTCTCCCAGCTGAGCGGGGCTTCAAAGGGGCTGGTTGTGATTGGGTGTCCTGGGTGAATTGCCACGCTGCAGAAACGCCTGCACCCTCAGCACTGGAGGGGTGAGGAAGCACTTTCATCTGGGCCTCCAAAGTGTTTCGGGTCACAGTTCACCAGGAGATAACGATGTAGATGTACATTCAGAATTAGCTGCAGAGATACCTGTGTAGTGCGGTGTGGAAAAGTGAGCCAGTTAGATCCCCAGTGGATGCTGTGAATCAATTACTGTGTTCTGAATACAAGGTTGGCTGCAGGGGATAAACAGATGTCAGAGAATTTTTCCTAATAAGACCATAGTAATAGAAGAGCACTGTCAGCTTCGTTTTACATTCAAAATCTCATTTCCTCTTTATATGACCAATTTTATTAGGCCTCTAAACAAAGATATTTTATGTAACTGATAGCTGTATAATGAGAAGGTATCATTAAATTTCTTTTTTTTTTCTTTTTAACAAGGATTGAAAGAGAAAACAGAAATGAGTCTTGGCAAAGTTAGAAAGAAGGTGTGTAATTTAGAAGGCTGGATGATCATTTCTTATCCCTCCCAATGAAAGACAGCATTGAACGGCTTGCAGCTGCCTTTTATGCTGAATCATAATCACCTACACTCCAGAGCAAAATATTCTTACAGCCAAAGTTGGTGATTAGCTTGTACTGTTCTCTATACTTTCTGCTTCTTTTTTCAATGTCTGGTATATAAAGCTATGATCAGAAACAAGAAACAGCTTTGGGTTTAGTTAATAAATCTTACAACAGGTCATACACTTGCAGTTAGCATCATATTCTCAGTATTTTTCATTTCTGTACAAAACCCAAAATATCAAGACACAGGAGTACACCATGTCTTTCTGCAAATTTTGAGAGAAAAAGCAATGAATTATTAGAGATACTTATTACCTGTCATATTACTCTTTCAAATAGAACACTAGTACAATATTACTTTCATACAGTTTTCAAATACTGAAACACTAGACTAAGGGGATAGCCATGGATGCATTAGGTTCATAAATTGTTCACATACAGATTATGCTGTTTTTTTTTCTTTTTTGAAAGGAATAGATGTTGATGTTTTTTAATTCATACAATTGCCATGAAGACATTGTTGCTTCATGTGGCAGAAATCAGAGGAAAATCTAGCTTTAACTATTTACAATGAATGCTTTCTAGTGTAAAGCCTAAACTCACAGCATTTTTCATACAAAGTCTTAATTCCAAGCACTTCACAAGAAGGGAAACAAAAGAGAACTGCAGACAACATTCAGAATAATTTTGACCAACAAGTCAAACATCTAAGAACCTCTATGAAGTTATGCACGTATACTCATACTTGCCAAATTCAATTCAGCAGTGTTTGGGTAAATAAAGCATAAGTATAACTCAAGGTTTGGTTCACTGAAATTAGTTAAAGCAACACAGACAAAGACATGACCTAAAACCCTATTGCTGAGTTCCCTAAACCTGGCTTTTCTCCTTCCCCAGGTCTGACATATACATGACTACTAAAATTCAGAAGTGTGTCTCTTGAGACAACCACGTATCGATAATATGTCCCTGTGCAGTGGTAACACAGTTCTTCAGCCCATAACCTCTCCATGTCAAGACTTGAGCAGTTCTCTAATTTTGACATTCCTGATGTTTGTCTTCATTGGAAACTTGGAAACAATACCAGCCACAACTATTAAAACTTCTCCTCAAACCCGGCTGTCCCTAGGGTTTCTTTTCAGGAGCAGCTCTGCCCTAAACACTAATCATTGTGCTGCCACCACCCCCCTGAGTACGAGGACTGCAGCCTTCCCAAGACACTTTTGGCCACAGTTACCATTGTTCCTCTGACACACACCATGTTACCTACAATAGAGCAATCACAGGGAGCAGGGGGAATGCAGAAACATATCTCAGAATCATTCTCTCCCTCTCCAATTCCTTTAAGATCAGGATATACAGTAGTAGTAGCCTCAATGTATCATCTGCAATGATGCATTATCTAGTATTGCTCTTAATCTGTAAATTACAGTTTGTGTGCTACAGCTCAGTGCTGGGAAGGAAATTAACCCCTGGGTTACCTTCTGAGACCTTTCTAGTAATTCAGCTTTATTGGAAAGCTCTGCTGTTTCTCTCCAGACGGGAAAAACAGGGAAGCTCTATGTCCCCATTCATGTTTCACCTTCAAAACAAGGTGTTTGTTGAGGAGGTGGCATAAACTTGTGCATTCATGATCTTCGAGATGATCCTAAAATCAAGTTTGGAATTGTAATGGCCGGGATCTTTTCAAAAGAGTTCTGTGACACAGGCACTTCAAAATCATGAATAACACAGTATATGCTAAGTAGATGCATAAATTTCTTAGATGAAAAGGCTGATGATTGCAAAGTCACCAGTCTCTCCTGAATTTGAACTCCTGCATTTTCATGTATCCAGATCTCTAAAATATTTGCAGGACCTTTATTGTCAGAGTTCCACTACAGCCTTTTAAATACAAACTTAATGCATGAGGAAGGAACTGTAGAATTGGCTGCTGCTTGTAGAGTGATGAAAAGAACAGTAAGACCTTAGTCACTTGTGTTAACTATGTTTTAGACTTGTTGAAATTCAATCCTTTTTCATTTAGAAATAAAAGATCCTAAGTATTTTGCACATCAATGAAAGTTAATGTAATATCTTTTGCTCTAGTGTTATTGTGCTGAATTTTAACACCCATGGACTGAATACAAAGAAACTTCAGAATTTCTGGTATTCACCACTAGAGTCATGACTCTGTGGGGCATTGTCTCTCACTCAGCCAATATTATCAGTCCACAGGTGTCCAGTGTACAATAGTACTTGGAACAGTTACATGAAAAAAAATCACAAAAGGGAGCAAATAATGGCAATAACATGGAGACTTCAGCTGCACTCATATTCAAGGGATATTACTGGGAAGAAAGGTCTATGTGTTTCTGAAGAGGGCTTTTTGCAGCATTAGACTGACTTGCTTTTAGTTCTTTAATACTGATGTATAACACGAAAATGCTGGTTACTTTGGGATTTTTTTGGGGATCTGTGCCATAAGAAAGATGCAGGTACTCAAAGTTGAGTAACTGTTTAATAACAGTAACAGATATACAATATCACATCCTTTCTGACACTGGAAACCCAGCAATGCACCTCCAGATGAGCCCTTCACACTGATCTCAGCAGACAGTGGAAATGACCTCCCTGGTGATGCTCAACAACATCTTTTTTGTTCTCACTTTTCTAGGATTTTCTCAAGCAAGAAAACTTAGTCTTACACCTGCACAATACTGGGTTTTCTAGATGGTATGTGGAAGTTCACTGGGTGTTAACATTCTGGCATATCTCCATAGCAGCAGTGAGCTCTTACAAGCAATATGTACAGGTGGTGTTGTCAAAGGCCGCACATATGAATGTCACAGTGTGTCCTCAGGTTGTACAGCAGCCATTCATGCTAAAATATACAGATGTCTACAGCCAAGGTGTATGGTTAAACTCTGCTAAGGTTTCCATGAGGCCATTGTACCCTCATTTACTCTGTCTTCTGTACTGGCCTATTATAAATGCATTTCTTAAAGATTCTCATGGACAATTTTTCAGATTCTATTACATAAGGAGATGAAGGAAAAGGCATAAGAGGGCAACTTAAAAGACCTCTCAGGTTCTATTCACAGGATCAAAAAATGGCAAGGTAAGGGTCTAGACTTCATGGATGTGATATATGTGTCTGCATAGCATGTCAGAAACTATGACAGTGGTAAGGGAAAGAAAAATGAATGAATAAAAATATTTTCCTTTAGTGATGAAATTGAATGAAGCTGTTTAGCTTTACATATTTTAAACCTGGAATGTTGTTCACTGACCCATTTGCTTTTATAAACACTACTTTTGTAGTTTTCCTCTGAAGATCTAATGATACAAGAAAAGAAAGATATATAGAAAGAGGGCTTGTCTTTCATTTAATAGTCAGTAAAATAAGAATACTTTTCTGGCTACATATGCATTTTCTGAAGTCTCTGCCACACTGTCATGTTCAGTGGTGTACTTATTTCAAATAAATTCTGTGCTCCTCCAGAAAGATCCTTCCCTGAACATTCATCTGCCATGTAGAAATGTGTTCAGGTCCAAAGATTATGATTTAAACTTCCAGTCTTTTCTGTCATGATGGGTTAATATGACATTACCTAGAGAAAACTGAAATAATAATTGGATTTAAACATGAAAGCGCAATACCATCAATTCCTAGGTGTTTTGGAAGCATTGCTCCTTTGAACAGTTCTTGTGTCTTCAATATGTAAGTGGGCAAATGGAGTTTACAATCTGGTTTTATATTGTCATCAAGAAGACCCCTGAGCCTGGAATTTGTAAAGCTTAGGACAGTGTATGAAATCATAATGGAAGGGAAATGTTTTTCTCTGATATACTGTATTTGACTAGATACCCAAATTTCCTGGTCAGTTTCCTCCATCTGTCTCTCACTTTTTCAGAAAAACTTAAACCTGTAGTTGGTCCAGTAAGATACGTTGCAGGCATATGACTACAAGTTTAGCACTGGACAAAAAAAAAAAAAAAGGAAATTATAGCTCCAGACACAACTGGCATTACTCTTTCCATCTTTGCTAGCAGGTTTGAACTACAGATCAAATATTCATTTGACATCAATCAGAAAAAATACTTTAGATTTAAAGGTAGGAGGGTCTATTTACCCTGGCTGAAAAATCTAAAACTACACCCACTACAAAATTAATCAGAACGGAAACCAAATCTGTAATTTTACTGAGATCAAGGGGAAGCTTCAGACTCATTTTTAGAGACAGGGTTTACAGTGCATGCTGTAGGGAAAAAAATACGTGGGTTTAATTATCAACAACAGGCCTAAGGACACAATCCGATTAAATTTAAACATGTGTGTAAGAAACAAAATAAATATAGATATAAGGAGATGGAAACAGATACAAATCAATCTCAAGGGAGGTGAGAAGGAAAGGGATTAATAATTAAAATGTGTATACTAATTGTTTGTTCTTAGAGCTGTACCTGTGAGCATGACAAGTATGGCTTCTCTAGACTTTATGACGGTGTCAGAGTTTCGTGAGGGATTGAAAAAGAATTTAATAACTGAGATCAGCCTCAGCAGTAGTAAGCTATCAGCTATTTGTGTTTATGGCAAAACTTAAATGCATGAAGTCCGACAGTCTCCGTCTTAAATTGCCTGTACAAACATACAGTAAGTGGCTTGAAAAAAGTTCCTCCCCATTTTAAATTGCTTTGTTTTGTGCAAAATTACTGCCATCTTTTCTAGCTTAATGTAGAGTTCTAGACATGTATACACAGACAAATAAAAGTCAGAGGAGTCAAGCACTACAGTCTTGACTACCTACAGAATTAATTTTCTACTTATTTCCCAGTTCTTCAGCTAATTTTCTCCAATACATCTTCTCCAGAGAGTACGTCCTAAGCGTTTTGGATGTGATCCAGTCTGTGCCACTTGGCCTTAGGGCCAAGTATCAGTCTTTTGCTCCTTTTTGTTCCCCAATAATATTGCTAGAAATGGGATGAAATATTCATCTTTGCAATACAGGTCCAGGACCAGTATCAATTTTCTCATTTTCATTTCATATGAATTCATAATAATTATCAAATTTTAAAGATAGTGTATAATGTTTGTAAGTATGTGCCTCTAGAAAGGCCTTTAGATTGTGAATGTTATAATGGATGTTTCTTTTCTTCAAAGATGTTTAATTTTTTTTTTGGATGTTATGGATTTTCTTTCTCATGCCTCCAATCTTTCTTATTACCTTGATTTTACAGCTTGTCCCAGCTATTGCTCTCCTGTTAATATAATATTGGTCTCTCTCAATGAAAAGTGCATCTACTCTAAGAAATCCGTAATGCTTGATTTTGTTTCACTTTTTCCCCCACTTCTTATAGAATTGTTTTCCTCTGTATATCCTTCATCACAATGTTAACTGTTTCCTGCATGGCCTGTCTTACACTGGTGACCTATCACAAAATGGAATATCAGATTTAGAGTGTCCTGTGGCCCTGATGATACTAATCCAAGAGCTGTCAGGTCCTTCGATATCTCCCTTTCCTACTTATTATGGAGTTGCCAGCTGTACGGATGGAGCTTCCCCACAACTGCAACAAAAGAAAAGAGGATGCACACTCAGCAGAACTTGCTAAAGGAAAACAAATAGTGAAAAAGATGACCTTAAGGAATGTCCTCTTGGAAAGAGAGAGGAATATAGCTTTAAAGATGGGACTTAATGGATTAACTTGGAAGGTTCTGAGATACTGTGCTAGTAAACATAATGTAAAACTGAGAATGTGAGGGATCAACAACAACTAAACATATTGAGATCTGGTAAGGATATGAATTAACTCTTCTACAAATGGAATTTAAAGACCTTAATTTTCTAGAGGTTTTTGATTTAGGTAATGTGGAATAAAAAGACCCAATGCAGATTACCTGTGGATAGGGCATAAAATACATGTCAGGAAAAGCAGTACCTCTCAGAGAGCTTCTGCAAACAAGTTTGTGATTTCTCACCTGTTAGAGAACCCCAAAGAACTGACTGGTTTATCAGTCATAGAAAAAATGTCAGGACAAAATGAACACAGAACCGTTTTCAGTTTTATCTTGGGACATCTTTATTAGATAAAAAAAATCCTGATTTAGTTACTTTACAACACACAAGTTGCTCCATTGATTTATTTTGAATATGCCTTGACCATTCTTATACTTTCTTAATTACTGTAATGAAACATGGTAAAATCTCTACAAAGTTGTACTGAAATTATTATTGATGATTCCTTTTTCTTTCAGGATTCATATTCTGTTCTCTGATGCATAAAGTAGTGCTTAATGAGTTTACCATACATACACATATAGGCCTGGCTTTTGGTTTGTATAACTTCAAGATTATGTAAAGCTAAGAAATAGTGTATGTAGGATGTCTGCTAAACACTATATCTGAAAAATGCAAATAGCTCACAAAACTGAAAAAGAACATATTTTGGCAACTATATGGTTGCAATAAAATCTTCTATTTTATTTTATTTTTACAAATCCTAACAACAGTTGAAATATTTCCCCTGAGGCTTTGTTTTTTCCTCCTCCTGAATATATACATTTTTATATTTGTTTGGTTACTAAGATTGAGGCTTCAGTCCAAGGAATTGGAAGTTGCAGCCTTTCGACAGCCATTGCTTTATTCTTCTATCATGAAAAGGATCCTAAGTAAAGAACACCAGCAGTGACTTGCATCGCTCCTGGGCATTTTTTTGTTCTTGTGATCTAAAGTCCACTTATTGTGTTTTCTGTTATTTGGAGGTCACCAAACTTTGATCACTAGGGGGTAGTGTGGGGCTTTTCCTTGATCTTAGGTTCCACGTTCTTCAGCCTGATGTTTTTTGAATGCTTATATGAAAAGCTTACACTAAATATCCCATATCTATGCATATATCTATGCATAATATTGAGAAATTCCTGGATTTAGAAAACCATATCACACTACCAGTGGAAATTCAATGTGTAGTGTTCTGCTCATTTATGGCAAACTTTCCTGTATTCCCTGGAAGGAGCCAGATATTGCAAATGTCCATTAATCCTCTTAATTTTCTCCCTTCTCCCACAACACGTAAATATACACATACACAAGAAAACCATTCATGCACATACTTACATGTTTGAACCCCAGACAATAAAATAACAGATTTAGAAAACTGCAAAAAGTGTGACCCTATACCCCATATTAATATTTAATCAAGTGCTCACCATATATTTCAAGTTAGTCTGAGAAAATTAATTAGCTCGAAAGATGCTTGTCCTTTAAAGGCACTGTAATCCCTTTTGAAAATGTAAATGAGATAATCCTTTGGTGAGTGCAAGCAACTGTTCATTTAATTCAGTGTGAGGTTTTCAGGATGTCAGTAGAAACCCATCCTACGTCATTTGATTTTATTGGTTATAAATTTACCATCTAAAGAATTTTGTGGAGAAAAAATTGAGATAATTTTCTCCCCTTTCTTTCATATCACTTCTTCCCTTGCATAAATCTGAGTGTGACCTAAGAAGGGAATGAAAAAACCCATTGGGGACCCTTCCTTTTCTCTTCTTCTTAATTGACTCCCTTGTTATCAGGAGACTAAGAGGCATTCTTGAGATCAAGGAAGGTCTAACACTATTTGAACATACTGTGAAGAAGACTATGAAATAATGGATTTCAAAAGTATGCATAACTGTTGCCCTCCCCACCTGCTATTCTCTTGTTATCTCATAAATAAAAACTGCCTCAATTTCAGGTTGTTATAGACGAGATATCCCAGTCTGTCTCTGATAAAAAATTAAAGATAGACTTTCCTGTTCTCTTGGTTACTGTGTGGTTACTTGGTTTTTTGGCCACTATAAATATTTTCTTGCTTAGAACTTACCATTTTCTGGTTTCAAAATTCTGAGGTTTTCTGGCTAATCTGACTTCTTCTACTTCAACATTTTGTTCAAACATAAGTATCAGCTTATTATTAATCAGTACATTTTTGTGTCTAAGCTAAACTATGGTATAGATAATATGGTTTGTTTAGGGCTTCTTTTTAACTTCTGATGGCCATTTTATCTCTTAACAAATGACACATCCTCTTCCTATAAATCTTTCCTCTATGTTTCCTACTGCACTGTCTGTGAAGGATATACACTCTAACTAACCCTATGCATAAATAGTCTCCCTATGGAGGACTCTATCAGTTCTTCCTGAGTCTCATCCTTTGTTTTTCTTTTCAAATAAATGGACAGATCCAAGGGCCAAAACACTTCAAGGATTCTTTTCCACAAAATTCTCTGAAGATCAAATATTCTTACTCATGCAAGAAGTACTTCAACAAAGTAAGGGATGATAATAAGATTTTACACTTAAATATAAGAACTTTTATCTGAAAAAGCTGTTACTGTGTGCAGTTTTGGACACCACAACATGAAAAGGATATAAAGCTGTTAGAGAGTATGAAAAGGAAATCTACAGAGATAGTGAAGGGCCTTAAGTGGAAGCCACATGAGGAGTGGCTGAGGTCACTAGGTCTGTTCAGCCTGGACAAGAGGAGACTGAGGGGAGACCTTATTGCAGTTACAACTTTCTCACAAGGGGAAGCAGAGGGGCAGGCACTGATTCTTCTTTCTGGTGACCAGTGATGGTACCTGAGGCAATGGTCTGAAGTTGTGACAGGGGAGGTTTAGGTTAGTTAGGAGATTAGAGAAAGGTTTTTCACCAGAGGGTGGCTGGACACTGGAACAGGCTCCCCAGGGAAGTGGTCACAGCACCAGCCTGGCAGAGTTCAAAAAGTGTTTGTACAATGCTCTCAGGACATGGTCTGACTCTTGGGGTGTCATATGCAGGGCTAGAAGTTAGACTTCTGTGTGTCCCTTCCAATGCAGGATATTATATGATTCTACAAGAAAATTCAGAATAAAAGTATTTGAATTTGTAATGTATTGGAAAACTACTGCAGCACATCTTAAATCCTTAGGCCTCATTAAACTTGATTTGTTCTGCTTATTAACATGGACAGACAACTGGCAATAGCCCAAGGTTTACGTGTAAGAGTTAAACTTGAAGCCATAGATTCTTTACTCTGTGGTATTGTTTGGGGAGTCTTCCATATTTGAATGTAGTCCTGTTTCCAGAAGCAAAACATTACCACATATAGGTGAGTCTGTATCTGTAAATGGATGTCTATAAATGGATGTCTGTATAGCAGTTCTGCCACAGATTCCTTGTATTTTCACTTATAAAGAGGAATGCATGTGTTCATGTTTTATTTTTGATAGCAAAGGATCTATTTCACACTGTGCTGGTCTCTTTTACTTCATTGTGTAAACAAAAAAACCTGAAATGTTCCATAACAAAAGTTTTCTTCCAATGTAACAGGGGCATGAAAAAAATTCTCATTGATGATATTACATTCTCTAAAATTTCCTGATTTTTTTTTCTATTTTGAATTGACCTTCCTTAAAACCCATGAAATGGTAGCAGTTCCTCTCTTAATTTTCTTTGGTGACTGCAGCCCTGGTTCGTGCCTGACATGTTTTGGTTTTCTGAAATTCCTTTCCCAGGCAATTCTCTGTAAACAAGAGACATGTTTTTGTAACTGCAAATTTGTTTACATTCTTTCCCTAGGAGGGACTTGTTCTTGATGTCCCTCTGGTCTGACCAATGTGATTGAAGAGGTTTGTCTTTGTTTCACCAATTGAATTGGTCTGTGTAGAATAGTATATAAGGGAGACACATCTCAAGAATAAAGGAGTCATTTTCAGCCTTTTGAAGTCGGAGTCTTTGTGTCATTGTGGTGTAAAACAGTGTCAGGTGACGAAAAAGATAGAATAAAAAGGTTAATTTAGGGCAAAAGTGATACCTGGTGACCAATTAAGAATTTTCATGTTTCTGTCCCTTTCTCTCTCCTCTGACTCATCACATTCTCAGACCCTTCCCTACTGTTCTGGGTAATATATTCTGTGTCAGCACCAGTTTTAGTCTCCTCTAATTCACTGACTGCCATGTTTACAAGATTATGTACAATGATTTTTGTGTGGTGGATGCCTGTCCACCAGGGACTCAGTGAGCTGCAAATGTCAACTTGGACTTAAACCAATGGCCTAAAGCTACAAGGTAAGTGCAATTTCTTCTGATCCAACATAGCTCTTACAAGTGTTGTTTTCAACAGACAGGAATGTTAGCTGTCTTTTACAGCACTAAAATGCATGTTTGGCATCAGGGAACCCCCTACCCCCTGTACATGGAGGCACAGTGAGAAATTCAAGTTGTTCTGCATTTAGTGGTATTCTTGTCTATGCTCCCCAACCCCGTTTCTGAAATTGGAGAGGAACATGATAAAAGGCAAAGTAAATCTGAGAATGTCATATCAGTTCTCCCCAAGGAGTTTATGCACTGGTGTAAAATCACTGAGAAGCAATCACTGAACAACCAGGTTACAGCTTTGGACAATCAGTGCCTAAATCCATAGAGCAATTTGAGTTACTTACACCTTTTTACCCCCTCCCCACTTTTTGACCTGCTTCCCGTTATGCTGTGAAGAGAAGTATATATTTTTGCTATTAGACTTTTGTGACCTGCTCTGCACGGGAAGTGATGTGAGGTCACAGGATGGGAGGTTCGTCTCCAAATAGCACCATGCAATCTGATGTGACATATACATTTAAAAATCACTTCCAGGGATATTTTCAGCAAGAGGAATATAGTCTGGGTAACACAAACGCAGGTCAGTTAACGGCAAATATCTAAATCATCTTTGAGTATACCGAAACATATTTATTCCTGACATAGAACATAGTGAAAACAACCTTATTTTTCCTCTTTCCAGGTTTAGACTGCCTTTAAGTTGTTGTTCCTTCCTCAGGATCATGTGGAATTCTTTTTCCTTACTGTCTTCTGCTAAAATTTCTGTGATATCACTCAGATTGGTCATTAGCTCCATAATGCACCAGTGGATCTGCAAAGAAGGAACAGAATGAGAAAAAGACAAAATGATGTGGCAAGAACAAGCTGAGATGATTATGAATCCTTGGGAAAATTTTCAAGCAAATTATCACAGTTTTAATGACTCCAGTGGAGCACTTTCTTAGATTTCTCTTAGGAACAGACTTGTCATAACTTACATGAAGAATGGAGTCACTTTCCACACGGCTTTATCACTTTATCTCAGAGCTGAAGACCTGGCTTGGGCCACAGTTTCAGCATATTCTGTCTTGGTGTGTAATAAAGTCAGCCTGCCCTGTGACCCTGGCAGCACTTTCCAGATGCCCTGTCAGGTGGCATCAGCTCATTTCTCTCATGCAAGCACTACAGGCCTTAAAGCTGCTCTAGAAATCCCACTAGCAAATAACCCAAATTAATTTAGCCTTCCAGAAAGGTGCTGGAAGCAATGGGGGCTGTGCAATAGTCTGTCATCAATGCTTTTCAAACTTTCAATCTTCTAGCTCCATATTGGTACCTGTTTGTTATTTGGTGCTGCTTCATGAATCAAAGTCTTCTAAGTGTTACATTATGCAACATCCCATGAAAAAAACCAGCTATGCAGCTTGTTTATTTTGATTCCAAATTCCCTAGTTTTCAAAACGATACCTTCTATCAAATCAGGTCCTATCAGGATCTGAAGATTTCTAACAATGGATGCCTCCAGCTGCTATTACTCTCGTAGAAGAATAGGTAATTTTTTGTAACTTAGACAGGCAAATGTTACCTGCTCTCAACTGAGACATCAGTTATTGTTCAGATATTGAAACTAGTAGCTGCAGAGCGAACAAATATACTTTATGCATGTTAACAGGTACTTTATGTTCCACAGCCTTACCACGTGTTCCTTTGAAAATGATCTTCCCACGGGCAGCGTAACCTCCACTGTTTTCAATCTGTCTTGTGCTCAAACTCTCCACCTCCATTTTCAAGTGTCTCAACACAGGTCCTGTAAAACTAAAAGTACTTCTAAGAAATATCCGATCATTTTCCACACTCAAAGCAGCAGCATTCTCTGTTAAAAGCTGATCACTTTGCTCTCATTACTGCAATAGCAGGGAATTGTTTGTGGTATCAGCTTAGATGGTGATGATGATCCGTATGTGCTCATTAGCTCTTGAACAGCATTTATGTGGGACATACCGGAAGAGATATTGCTGTTCATTTCAGTTTGTATAGGGAAAAGCAGTAATTTGAATAGAATGAACTATCCAGCCAACTCCAACTGTTGGGAGTTCTCTGGCAGTGCCTGGTGGAAGTCTGTGCAGCTTATTGGATACTTGCAATGAGGAGGGACCTTTTGGAGGGTATCCATGGTGGAGAACAGACACTGAGTTATGGGGTGAGGTTTTGTGTGGCCTTGCCAGCTTCAAACATACACAGTTGGAAGGTGGGTGGGTTTGTGCACTTGCCTGCCATTTCAATCATATACATGCAAGTGCCTATTCAGAGTGAATTTTACAATTTTTCATATATAATTTAGACCTGTTATGGGCATATACTTCAGGATGAATACATGAAGAAGCCTGCATAATTTATGCCTCATCTATTTATGCACTTTGCACTATAGATAACATAAAATGTGATACTAGAAAACAAGACTACTGTCTTCAGTAAATACTGCCCCAAAATCTCTGAGTTTAGCTTGTTATTCCAATGAAATCCTCATTTAAAAATTAATATTCAGGGTCAGAAAGATCATGAGTTTGATGATAGGACTCAGCTAAAACCTAAGTTCTTCAGTTGATGGAACAATTGACAATAAGGTTATTGCCATTGAACTGGGTGCAGATGCTCATGTGCTGGCAGTGGGGGCTGTAGGGGACACGACTGATCCCTGCAGCCAAGCGGGTGGCACCTCAGGGGAGAAAGAGTTTAAGTGCAAGAAAATTGACCAAGAGAAGAACGAGGAAAAAAAGTGTGAGTAACAGCCCTAGAGACAAGAGGAGGAGGAGGAGGAGAAGGAGGTGACCAGGTAACAAAGCAGAGAATCCCCAGAGGAGTCTGCCTGCCCTTGGAGGTGATAATGGTGGAGTAAGTATCCACACTGCAGTACATGGAGGACGCCACCCTGTGAAGGTGGATATTCCTGAAGGAAGTTGCAGATATGGAGAGCCCATGCAGTAGCAGCAGATAAGTGTGAGAAGGAAGGGGCAGCAGAGAAGAGCTGTTATGCATTGACCACAGTCCCCATTCCCTATTCCCCTTGTGACCTTAGGGATTTTTGGAAGGTGGTTTAGATTTTGTCTTTGTTTCTCATCATCCAACTCTATTTTAAATTGGAAATAATTTAAATTATTTCTCCCCAAGACTGTTGTGACTGTGATAGCAATTGGAGAGCATCTTTATTCTGATTATAGTTATCAAATTATAATCACAATAATTCTATTGAGATATTCTATGAAAACAATTAGGTTGTCATTTCCACAGGTTACTGTGATGGGCTGACCTCAATCTCTTCTACTGGTGTGAAAACAGGTTTTATTCTTATAGTTCGTTCTGTGTTGCTGTATCTCACGAGCTTTTCTTGAAAACATTGTAATAAGTCACAGAAGATAGCTGTCTGAAATAATTTCTCCATTGGGAACCAGTTCAAATGCTTCATGTCTGGACAGTGGATGTAGTCCTTGAAAACATGCTGTTCATGAGATCAAATTTCTCTGGGTCTACAAGCATTTTAGTCACAGCAAGGTATTTTTTATGATGTTGACAGAAAACATAGAGGACCTGAAGGAGACAGATATCTCTTTGAGTGGCACTGGAAGGCAGGCATCATATAATGAGGCTTTTCAGATGGCACAAGATGACTGGTTTTACCGCAAATTCCATCCTACCTGATCTAGAACACCTGGTGCTTCAATTCAGATTTTTATATCAATGCTGTGTGATTGGCATATAAATGTATCTTTGAAGGCTCACCAAGACCTCAGGGAAACTCCATGGCTCATCCTTCTAGAGTGAACCAGAATCTGTACAAGATAATAAAAGACACCAGTATTCTATGCCTTTTAAAGAGAGTGAACGACATCCAGTACCCAAAGTTAAGTTCTTGAATAAATAATGAAGGCATTAATAAAAATACACTGAGAAGAAATTGCCTCAGTGTCATATTAAAATCCTTTCTCCTACTGTTGTTCAAAGGCAGAATCATAGAATATCCTGAAATGGAAGGGACCCTCAAGCACCATCAAAATCCAACTCCTGGCCCAGCACAGGATAACCCTAAGAATCACACCATGTGCCTGAGAGCAATGTTCAAATGCTTCTTGAACTCTGTTAAGCTGGTGCTGCGATGACTTCCCCGGGGTGGAGCAAATGCCCAAAATCCTCTGGGTGAAGAATCTTTTCCTGATATCCAACCTAAACCTCCCCTGACACAACCTCAGGCCATTCTTTTGGGTCGCATCACTGGTCACCAGAAAGAAACAATCAATGGCAGCCCCTCCACTTCCCCTTACAAGGAAATTGCAGATTGCAGTAAGGTCTCCCCTCAGTCTCCCCTTCTCCAGGCTGAACAGACCAAGTGATCTCAGCCACACCTCATACAGCTTCCCCTCCAGACCCTTCACCATTTACATTGCTCTCCTTTGGATGCTTTCTAACAGCTTTATATTCTTCTTATGTTGTGGTGCCCAAAACTGCCCCCAGCACTCGAGGTGAGGCAGTCCCAGTGCAGAGCAGAGTGGGACAATCCCTCCCTTGCCCGGCTGGCGATGCTGTGCCTGATGTCCCCCAGGACAGGGTTGGCTCTCCTGGCTGCCAGGGTGCTGCTGACTCAAGTTCAACTTGCCATTGACCAGTATCTCTTTTCTGTGGTGCTGCTCTCCAGCCTGTCTGAACATCCCAGGTTGCCCCTTCCTAGGTCCAGAATATGGCACTTGTCCTTGTTAAACTTTGTATTGTCAGTGATTGTCCAACCTCAAATTTCATATGGAAGCACCTAAATACTGCCATTCAATTTATGTCATATCAAACTGTTACTTATTTCTTTGACAAATATCCAACTTGTATTTCGAGCTTGGTTTTCTTCTTGTTGTCAGTTGCTTGGTACCATATGTCACTGATGAAAATTTCTTTACATGGAGAATGCCTATAGTTAGAATCTTACTGAATATAATGAAACATATCATAAGCAGCCACAGAGAAGTCCAGCAAAACTTTGGTTGCTTAAGGGGAAAAGATTCTAAACAATACTGGAGAATAACAGTACTGACAATGTGTTCCCAAATACTTAGGGACAGTTGTAGAGATCAGAAGTTGTATGGAGTCCCTATATACATTTTAACACCTTCTCTGGGGTCTTGCTGCAATCCAGTATGTTTTAGTAATAGTTGAGGTGACCCTGCAATGACTTACAATTTCAGTTCTTTTACACTTACACGTCTGACAACAACATCAGGACCAAATAGAGGACTCCTAAGTAGCCATGATATTATCCAATAAGAAAATACATCCTTCAGGAAAAGAAGTGATCAGGTACTAATGCAAACCTCAGTGAAACTTCCTTTTCTGGGAATTCATCTCTCATTGCCTGCCTTGTCATACCTATGGTCCCTCACACCATGAGCTAAAACAATGGATATATGCTAGCAAAGTAAACCAGAATGGGGTCCCCAAATTACATTTAATATTTTATATCTATATCTATCTATCTACCTATAAAATATACATTAATTAATTGCCTCTGTTATGTAAATAAATTTGAAAGCACATACTATGCCTACATTGGCCTTTGACTTTGGATCAAGAGGGTGCTTTTGAACTGGACTTTTAGGTCAGCTCAACTTACCGCTTTCAGGTTCTCATCAACAAATTGCTTCAGCACTCAGACTGGATTAATCTTTGACAAAAAACCCACAAACCCTAAAAATATGGTTTGAGCAATACAGAGAAGTCACTTCTGGGCAGTAATTGCACTTTGGGGACTGGGCATGGCTCCCTGGAGTGGGGAGCTGCAGGAGCTCCCTATGGAAGAGGCAGGGCAGGGTCTTACAACAAGGTCTCATTCCACCACCCCAGCCTGGGAGCAGGACATGCCAGAGAGCAGTAATTTACACGGTGCAGGGGGTGGGACTGAAGCTAATGTGGTGCAAAACCCACAAAATCTGTATAGTGTGGCAGGGGTTTCACTTTAGAGATCTTCACAACTTGCACAACAGTATTTGCTTTTGTGTAATTTTGCCACATCACTTGCTTTAGACTCTATCCTCTCTCTGCAGAACAAAGGCAGATAGATGTCTAGAAAAGCTGCACCTAAACTTGTCAATGTGTTTCCACTGTGGGCAATGAGAAGAAAAAGGTCTTTCCTGGTATAGTTTAGATTAATTGTGTGAAACTGCTTTAAAAAATACTTTTTCTCTGACTGAAAGTGCATAGTAGAATTAGGTCAGCTGTGGTAGACACATACATCTGAAGTTAGGTGAGACAGCTCTCATATATGCTGAAAAACTAGGCACAATTTAGTCATATGTAGCACAAAACAGTATGACAGATAAAAGGGTCTCTTCACAGATTACCAGGGATGTGAATTCCCCCAAACTAGCCTCAAGGTGGCTTCAACCATTTATTTCCTCAAACAAAACAACTGATTTAATGATTTAGAAGGCTGGCTTCAAATGCTGTTGGCATAAAAATCATGTAGTCCTGTAACTCCTAAAGATTTATTGCAAGTAAACAGAGCCAAACTCTATCATTCTCACACCATTAGTTGTCCTTAGGGGAATCATAAAGCTTGCTACCTTTATACCTGGAGCTGAGAACTGAAATAGAAGCTGAAGTGCAGTTAGAAAATAGAGCTGACACCACTTAATTCCTCTTTCACACACCTTTCCTCACTACCCATGGCCAGATACTTTACCTTGTGTTAGTTCTGGCATTTTATTGAACACCACGTTAAACTGATCTATCTCTTCAAGTCTGAAGATAGTCCATTTGCCTAGTCTTTCCTTCCCTCACATTCCCTCCGAAAAATAAAATAAAATAAATAAAATAAAATAAAATAAGATAAAATAAAATAAAATAAAATAAAATAAAATAAAATAAAATATTATTTCTTTTTTATGACCTCAGTGAACATTGGAGCCAGAACAGGTCTCAGGGAAAGATTTTCTGACTACAAACAAGGGAGGAAAGAAGAGGCAGATAAAAAACGGGGCAAAGTTACTTGCTCAGTAGACTCAGCTGCACTTTTGACTTGTACCCCAGGACAGCAACAGTCTTTGCTGGCTTTGGCAATCCCCTAAGCTATCAGTGCCACCAGAAAAACTACCCTGTGGAACTACTTTTTTGGAGTTTTCAAATATATGGAGTGCTGGTGATGGTTTTCCAAGGCTGCTTCATTTATATAATGACTCAGGAAGGTTTCTTATCACCTCTTGAGAGCTGATACTTAGCACAGAGGTGTGACTTTGTATATGAACATTAAAGTACAAAAATTTTCTCACTGTCTTGGTCCTGACTAGAAAAATGCTTTGTTGGTGATGGACACCCGCAACAGGCTTGAGCAGTATTTTCCTCACTCTTCATAGACTAACAAATAAGTCAGCAGTTTCTTGGAGGAAATGTTCTGCTGAACACTTAATCTGGTTTCCCACACGGCTCCACAAAGAGTTGTGAGAGAGAATGAGGTATGGGAAAGGGGTGGTTCCAAGGGCAACATTGCTCCACCCTAACAAGCCAGAAGCTCTAGAAGCTCTAACCAGAAGCTCTGGGCACCATCTCTACTCAAAAGCAAGAGCTGCTTGTCCAGGTTGTCTGTAGAACACCAGCAAGTCAGTGAAATATAGAAACAACTAAAATGAGTAAGGAAGTGTCTCATACTAGGCCTCAGGGCAGAATCCTCCACCCCTTTAGCATTCATAGTTAAAGTCCCTTTTAGACTAGGAGGTTAAAACCATTTCAGCTATTTAAAAGGAAAAACTGAGAAAGACCACAGAATTATATGCAATTGGACAATGAGCTGAATGTTGTGAAGCTGGGATAGAAACCACCAGACTCAATGTGGTTATTATTGGGTCTGTCCTATATCAAGTGTAATCTACAGGTCAAATTCAGGGAAAGGTGTGTAGCCAGGTCCTACAGGAAGGATAAACAAGACAATTCAGAGAGAACCCCTGAACTGTAGCAAAGTTCCACACAGCTCAGTCATGTCAAGACTTAGGAATGCTCTGCATGAGCTGCTGAATATTCCTTGAGTGCTCACACAGTCAGGAACAAATCTGGGGACCACATGGCAGCCAAAGTGTCAGCTAGATACCAGATTATAGGCTTCTCCATAATGAAGTTATACCTCAGTATATCTACATTCAAAGGAGAAGGTTCCTAATATTCCTCATTTCTCTTCACTGCAGTCTATGGCAGTGTAGATATTTACACTGTCAGATGTAGGTATATACAGTTAGGGAGAAGGAATTCTCCCTCTAATTTTTTGTGACCATTTTAATATAAAACCTCCTTTTAAAAACATGCATCCTATTTCTACTTCTTTTCTTGTTACATAAATTCCCTTCTTTCCTGTGAAGTGGTGACTTGGAGGTTCTGGCTTGGAGAGTCAATGAACCAGGTCAGATATTGGCGTCATAGGAAACAGCCAATTATAATGATGTTTCTAGATGTGTGCTTGTCTAGACATGTTTCTTATCTGTGTTCTTATTCATTGGACCCTTTTGTCAGAAAACAGTAATTATTTTCTCAGGATTCTTGTGATGTCTTGATCTCAGCTGGCTGCCAGTCCCTCTTCCCCTTGCAAACAAGGTGAAGAATCTTGTGGGTCATCACATGACAGGGAAATAATTTACCTATTGTGTAGGTTTTAGCTGGGGTATAGTTAATATTTTCATAGTGGCTGGAACAGGGTTGTGTTTTGGATTTGTGTTGAACATACAGATTAATATTTAAGTTTTTTGTTATTACTGTGCAGGGCTTACAAAGAGACAAGGCCTTTTCTGCTTTTCCTCCTGCTATGCTGACAAGCGAGCTGGGGGTACGTGGGAGGTTGGGAGGGGACACAGCTGGGACAGGCAAAGTGACTAAGAGGATATTCCAGACCATATGGCATCATGCTCATAAAGCTGAGAGGAAGAAGGAGTAAGGTGAGGTATTTGAAGTGATGGTGCTTGTCTTACTAAGTAACTGCTATGTGTGATGGGGCCCTGTTCTCCTGGAGATGGCTGAACACTTGTCTGCCCATAGGAAGCTGTGGCAATGCGAATTTTAGATTTTGAATTTGTACTGCATTTGTTATTTATCTGTCTTTGGTATGTTCCTTCCACCCCCCCCCATTCGTACCCCTGTGGTTCCTCCTGATGTAACCCCTCCCCCTTCCATTCCCCATTGGGTCAGTGTTTCCCCGCCCAGGGCTGCCCTGGTGAAAAGGCGCCCTCTCCATGCTTCCCTCATGCTGAGAAGAGGTTCTGGCAGAGCCCCCTTTCACAGGGCTGCACTGAATAAACATCCTTATTAACCCAAGAGAGCACGATTCCTTCTTCCAAGCCTGACCGACACAGCAGCCTGCTGAGCTGACGGACCCACATGAGAGGTTTCTGTGGTCTGGAGGGATTCACTGCTAGCCGGCATTAGCACCTCACCACGAGAGAAACCGCAGCAGGAGGCAGCGAATTAATGTCTTATTTTGCTTTCCTTGTGTGCACAGCTTTTGCTTTTCCTGTTAAACTGTTTTTATCTCAGCCTATGTGTTTTCCAGCTTGTACCCTTCCAATTGTTTCCCAAGTCCTGCTGGTGGGGGAGTGAGAGAGCATCTGCGTGGGGCTTGGTTGATTGCTAGAGTTAAAACACACCAATAATTAACATCATTAACAAAGCAGATTCAGTGGGAAGATGAATTTAATTTAATGCTAACTAAAATACATCTGGATAGTGAGAAAACAAAAATTTAAAAAATGCCATCTTTCCCAACACCTACCTAACTTCTCAGCTCCTCTACCCACTTCTCCCCTCTCTCCATCCTGTGCCTGCCTTGCCCTGAGCAGCACAGAGGAAGGTGAATTGGGGTTGTGGTAAGTCCATGACAGTGTTTTAACCACTTTTTTACCACTGTTTTACCACTTTTTTCCTGCTCACACTTTCTCTTACTGCAGCATGTATGCTTTATACAGGCTTCAGCCCTTCAAGAATTGCTTCGGCATTGACTCATCTCTATTGTCCACAAATCCTTCAGGACCTATTTCCACATGGGGTCCTCCACAGCCTGCAGTATATCTGCTCTGGTGTTTTCCTGTGTAGTCTGCAGAGAGAAAACTTGCTTTTCACCATGGTCTTCATGGGCTGCATGGCTCATATTTTATTTCTCTTATTTTTTTTCCCTTCCCTCCTGTCTCTCCAAATTGCTGTGCACCATTTTGCCCTTTCTTAAATACATTTTCTCAGAGGCACCACCAGTATGGCTGACAGGCTCAACTGTGTCCTGTGGTGGGTCTTTTTCAGAGCCATCTGGAATGGAGCAAACTGTTTGCAGAACCAAGACTTTGCATTCCTTGGAAGATACAGAGCTGAAGACATCCAAAACAGATCAGCAAATCAGGTCAACCTGATGGAATGGTATGGAATACAGAGGATCATGTATGAAGTCCAGGGCATTTTATTGTGCTTCCTAAAAACATTGATGTTTACTGTGTGCGTTTGTTAGTTAAATTGTATTGGAAGAACCTGAGCATGTTTGACACCTGACTGGTTGATTTAAGCCTCTATCTTTCTTGTTAGTGTTGCAAAGAGAGATAACGTGACTAGAACAGATTTACTTACTGAATTTTGGTGCAGTTCTGTGGGTCAAGAAAAACATGTGACTTTGAGATCTGATACTTCAAACTCTTCTGCTTGACTTTAGCTGCTTTCAACTCCACCATCAGACCTAGATTACCTGTAAGAAGTCCACCCACTAACAATTTGCCTGGTTCCACAGAAAATTTTGTATAATTATTACTGCTGTTTTTACTGTAGTCCAACTTTAACTTTCAGTTTATGACAAATGTGCTCTTTTGTTGAATCTTTTATTTGCTAGTTTCCATGTAACTTTTTATATGCAAATAATCTTGTTTTGAGCCTGCTATCACCCTTACATAACCAAAGATATAATTTATTCAACTTTGGAATGTCCAGAATTTCAACCATGAATGCCAATGTCTAATACTCTGTTATTTGTATCCTCTTGATGACAACTTAGTGGTGATAATGAACCTTCCTGCTCTAGCAGTGACAGTGTTGCCATCCATCTTCTTTGTGGCCTTTCACACTTTTGAATCTTCATAGTATGTATTAGACATAAACAGAATGGTCAGTTAATAGGAATACTTTCATTTTGCCCAAGAGTTGCACTTTGGGCTCATATAAAAAAGATAATTGCTTTTTGGAATCAGCTAATTGCTTTGGACAGAAACAGGTTGTTGGTTACCCAGACACTTGGCTGCAAAGCATTTCATATTTTGTAAAAGCTCATGACTTAATATTGCAACTGAATCAGTTTTTTTTATATTAAATACACCTAAAAGATTAAGCAATAAGCATTGGGAATTAGGAAATTTATGAAAAAACAATATTGTATCAACAATTCTTTTGGAATTATGCTTTGAAGTACATTAATGATATGAGCTTGATACTTTCATGTACAGACTTTGAGATTAATTCAATCTCTGTAAAAATTAGCCAATTAATCATATAAGCTTTAACTGTTATAAAGCAGAAAGACAGGCAGTTTCAGGAGCTAATTAATAAAGAGAAAAATTATTTAGCAGATTACTCACTTTCTGGAGTTATCTATCTTCAAAGACTGTAGAGAAAACTCAAGACATCTGATGTTTGTATGTTTGAAATCAAGTGAGGTGAATCTCACCCCCAGTGCCAAGACTGGACTGGCGTAACTCAGGACTTAGGTATTGCAACATGTCTCAGTGAAGTTGCAGCAGGAAGACAGTAATCAGAGATCACTCAGGTGCATAGCTTAGAAGTAAAAAAAAAAAAAAAAGGTTACTATAATATCATTATATAATCAAATGAAATAGAGTGGACAGGGTTTTCATAGGGTTTCCTTTGTTTGGTTTCCTATACCTGTTATCTTATGGCAATGTGTTTTTAACAGTAGATATCCCACAGTTAGCTCATCCATTGGGAGAATATCAAAGATTTGACAATATACTCCAACACTATTAGATTATTTATTCAAAGCTGAATTTCTCTATTACTGAATTCTAAATTTAAATGTATTGTTTTTTCTTCTCACATGAAAACATTAGACCTTATTCTCAACAGCTTTAGCAAGGTGAGCAATGTTTTATAGTTTCAGACAAAGTGTAGAAATTACAGCAAGGTGCAGTCCTTCGAGATAAGCATTTGTAGCTGGTAGATTACCATGAAAGTAAGGGTATTTCAACGATGCCCCTTCCCCTCCACATTCTGTCACTTTCCATTACTGACAATCCATTGGCATGGCATGCATGGACAAAATTCCCTGCACACTGAGAGCTTGGGGATCTCATATCTGTTTGTTAAAGTAACAGTTGCATTTAATCAAAAGAAAAATCCATCCTCCATTAATAAATAATGTATACATCTAACATTATAGTCAAGCAAGAAAATACAAACAGTTCCAGTTTTTGAGTTCCAGTATTTGAGTGTGATATTTGCCCTTTGTAAAAGTTATACTGCTGACTTATAAGGACATCACATTCATGATACATTTAGGGCTGTATGGAGTCTTGGGCTTCCATTATGGATTCATATAGGATTCAGAGATAGAAAATGTCTCTTGAACTTTAGGTTGGGATACAGGGCTTCAGGCAGACAGGGTTGTGCTGAACAATTACACAGTCTTGAGCACTAAACACACCTTCATAAGAATGAATGGCTGAGGGGAAAGTAGGAGAGGGTTTTCTGAAAGTTCCCTATTTCTTAAGGATTCTGATCATCTAATAATTCATCTAATGCAGTCTAAACGTTGTCCCCTGTATCCTATATTAAAAAAACCCTACAACATTTACAAAAATTTCAATCAGATCCTAACCTAAGCTATTGACATTTATATATATAATACAATATATTTACTTTGTGTTTCAACTGAGGAGGAGTTTAATTTACTGATTTTTTTTTCTACACAAGTATCTTTTTAATAGATTTTGGCAATTTTCATATATTTCTAATGATGCAGATAAGGTCTACTATAATTTTCAAACTCAGTAGTAACTTCTATTGATATTAGCGAAAGTTGGGTATTCAATTGAAAATTCTTTCTATTTTTTTTCAGCACTTTTAGAAGCTAGGCCTTCTTTTATTAAACTAATTCATATCTTTAAGCATCTTTGAAATTTATGTAAATGGTGCACACAGTATAAGTGTATCAAGGTTTTTATTATGAGTGGAAAAATCAGAGAAATATCTTATTTTTTGTTTGCTTGGTGAAAGACAACTATTTCTATATGAGATTCTCTAGGTTACCCAAACATTATCAGATGACAAAAGAAACTCATTGACACCTTGGAGTCTAATTATATTGTTCTAGTGCATCTCCAGAGGTACATGACACAACCAAATGAACCTCTCAGGATGCAATTGCTTAATCTTAGAACTCACTTAAATTTAGGTGACAATGTAGGTACTGATCTATGACATATCTATGTATCTAAGGTTCCTCTTGGTCAGAGGACATCTATACAGGCTTCAGCTTTATCAGCATAGATATGTAGTGTTGTTATATGTAGCTAGACACCAATTACTTCTCCGTAATTTTGGTCTGTGCATTCTTTTTAAAATGTCATGAATCTCATATAGAGATGTTTTGGATACTACAGACCACTTAATACTGCTATAGATGACTAATCCCACATCTGTTCAGTCTATTCAAAGAGGTTTAGGGAGCTATTCCTAACCTGAGACACCAAAATCTGGTCATCTGAAGTATCTTGCATACATGACAGACAGTTAGCTGCCTATGATGAAGAAATCAAACATAAGAGCTAGATAGATCCCTTACTCTGGTGATGTTTTGATAAACATGGATGTGTCATATCGATTTAGATGCTTCACCTTGCAATGACAGCTTCTGAAGGTACAAGATTCTGGTGTCTGAATGCACTGTACAGGCTTCTGTAGGACAGCTCTCTGTATCCTGTCCTGTCCTGTCCTATCCTTCATGTTTAGAAACTAGGCAAGACACAAGGGCTGTGGAGATAATTTTTCTATCTCTACTTTCTTCAGGCCAAAGTCTTGCTTTTACTATGCCCTGAACACTGCCGTTTCCTTTGCTCATGCTGATGGCACAATCCAGCCTTGCTGCAAATGAAGTTACAGAATTTGTCTCTTTTAGCTTGTCTCTGGCAACAGTCAAAAAGTTGCTCCAATCCACAATTTGACACAATAAGCGATAGCATTAACCTTGAAGGACTAGTGAATACCATGTAATTAAAACTATGATCAGATTAAATTATCTGTGATTGAACACACAACTAAACTGCTGCAATATTCCTGAAACATGTTTGACTTTTCAAGTGAAAGTGTAGTCCCACTAAAAATATAGGTACTAATAAGATTTAAATTGGTCAAATTCTAGCTTTAGGTACATTGCTTTTAAGTTTCACATGTGAGAGTAGTTGCAGACTTTTTGAAATTAATATACAGGCTCACCTCCCAAATTTCAAATTACTATTGTAATCCTTAATAGGAAGAAAAGCTAAGTAAATTTTCTGTAAATCTAATAACTTTGTCTAGACTAACACAAGAACTGTATCTTACCAGTTTGCTTACCAATTTGTTTCTGGGTTCTATGATTCGAACATTAAATAGCTACATCTGAAAGAAAATCTTTTTCACTCTCATCACAATCAGCCCAACAGCTGGCTGATCAAAATTTTTTAAAAATGGTCTGATGCATGAATTTGAATCTTTCTCTATTTACATTTTCCAAGAACACTATGGCATTCGAAGACCATCCTTTCTGCATATGTTGTACTTCTCTGGACTGAATCCTCATAGAGCTCTCCTTTCCTGTTTGCTCTGTGTATTGACTGCTCAGCTTCACCAGTCAGTATGCAAGCATCCTTGGAAATACATGTAAATAGTAATGTTACTGATTAGACATTTTAATGCAATGTGCTAAGAGTATCTCATTGCATATACTGAATTGAATTACTCTTTAGGCATTACTATTATTACTATTTTACTGCTATAGCCGTTTATGTATCTTCCAGAATTTTCTAGCAGCAAAACTAAAACACTTCTTGGGGGGGGATGTAAAATTTATGATTACGCACTTAAATGTTTTTTAATTTTTACTAGAGTGAAAAAGAAAGATAATAAAGCTACGGTACAGATGATTAAATATTTTTCTTTTCTATCAGTAAGAAATAGAATAACACTTAAACATACTTTGCTAAGAATGCAGTGCAGAACAGAGTTTACCTCTGCATATAAATCCCCGTCCCTTTTGATACCCAAATATATTTATAATATTTCTCTATTTTTATTCTAATTTGCAATCTAATTTGTTTAGGGATAGAAAATGTAGCTATGAAATCATTGGTATTTTTGGCTTTACTCTTGTTAATTTTAGTTATTCTGTTCAGCATTAGAAAAAGCATCAAAATAAAAAAAAAATTCTCTTGTATCCTTCATAATGAAAATGTTATATGGAAAAATGTTGATTTATTTTTTTGCCATTTTCATTATGAAAACAGCAAAGATCCGCTGTTTTCTTTCTAGCAGAATTATGCATCTCATAGTACACTAGATCTTCTGTTTCTCTTTTGTAACCATGATAATTAAATGAACAGTTTTCTTGGTAAAATAGGCATCCAAAGTATTCCTGTTTCTGCAAACAAGGGATCTGTTAATTCTGCTTGATACACAAAGCATATCTATAATGGATTCAGTAACAAATCATGACATCAAATCTATCTGCATGAAAAATCTAAATTTTAAATATCAAATGCTTAGTCCTTATGGACTTCCTAGACAGGAGTTTCTGAGACGTCCAGAGGGAAGAGATGCCCAGCAAAAAATAGGACCATAAATCAGGCAAATATGAAATAAATGTGAAGGTAACCATGATGCAGGGTGCATCCCATACAGTATTTGCAATGTTAGAAAGGTAAGTTCCTATATGTCACAAAATCGCAGAATATTCTGTGTTGGAAGGGACACACAAAGATCGTTGGGTCCAAATCTGGGTTTCTTACCAAAATCTCCTCATCACAGGAGTGGCTTAACTTGCTGTCTCTGGAAAGGGGGTTGTTTCTAGGGAGAAAGAACAGTGAGATACACATTCTTTGAACATAACATCTACAGATTCATAATCAAAAGTCTTAGAAATTACTTTGAAATTTGTAATATGAGGATATAAATTGCCCTATATGGGACAACAGCTATGCATCTATAATGTTCAGTGAAATCTCTGTTTCCCTCAGCCTTTTTGAACATCCCCATGATCATTCATTATGTGCAAAATTATTTCAATACTTTCCCCCATAGTAACAGCAAGTGACAGCACTCTGTGTACTGCAGTGTTGCAGCACTCTTATGCCATTCAGTTCTAAGAAATGTAAGCAGCCTTTATGTACATAAAAAAAAAAATTCAATTAAGCATTGTGTCCCATTTTTCAGCATAAGTATTACCTTCAAGCAATAAGGAATAAATCGCTTTATAGCTGGGAAAATACCCAAGGTAATTCAAGTCATTCATACTGTTATGATCCTTGTCCCTCTGATACAAAATTTACTCACTCTGCAGTTATTCTGTAATGCTGATAAAAGATAAAGAACTTCCCTTTACAATATTTCTAATATTTATGAAGACATATCTTGGGTTTATTCAAGACTTTTTTTTCTAATCTAACAAAAATTCCATTGTGAATTAGGATGAGAGATGAGTCAATTTAATACATGTGAATTAATGTATGGGTCATCTTAGTGAGAGTCAGAAAAATGTTTTGTTTCCTACATATCTAAGGAGCATAAGCAGGTTGAAAATTATTTTGGTCTAATTCTGTTTTAAAAGTATGTAATCCATACCTAAAACCTTTTTCCGTAGGAGAGTAAAAATCAGTGTGATCAGCCCTAATCATTTTAATAAAAAGAGCTCACAAAATCCTGTGGTAACAACTGAAATTTTAAGCATTTATGTTGTGGTTTTTGGTTGTTGTTGTTGGTTTTTTAATATATTTTTTCTGGGTTTTTTTTCTGGTTTTGTTTGTTTTGTTTTAGCATAAAAACCAAATTCTTTGTGCTTAATAAATGTTTTTAGATACTTCTGTAAATTTATCTAGACCACTATCAAGTTTCATATTCACTCCTTGAAGCTAATAATCCTTTTTGTCTTGTCAATCCAAGCTCTCTTTATTTCCTTCTGATTTACTTTCCCAGGATTCTGAATCCTTTCTTTGATATTTTGAAGCCTGCACTGCATCTGAAACGTCCCTCTTCTCCTGTGATGGGGAACAATATGCAAGTTGATATCAAGAAAATGTCAAACTTTCTCTCATAGTTTCATATTGGAGATAAAATCAAACTGGTCTTCAGGGAGAGGACAGTCAGTCTCTCTCTGAAGACAAGTTAAGAGAAGATATTGTGATTGTAAAAGATGCTATGAGTCCTAAATGATGTGGATGTGAAAAAGAATAAATGAGAGGATGTTGCATACAACGTGCAAAAAAACCCATAAAAAGCAATATTGAAGCTGGCTATATGCAGAGGTGTAGCAAGGAAGTTAGGCATGTCAGACAAAGAAAACAGAGTAAGAAAAAACCTCCCATTTAAAACAAAATATGGGGATGAAGAAGGGCCAGATATTCAAAGAAAGATAGAGACAGATGGTATTAGAGGTCTGATGATTCACCCAAGGATCAAATGAAAATATGTTCCACATATTTCAAATGTACCATTTGTGTCCACTCAGCTTATAGGATGGCTGCACTACACATATGTGCTTGTAAAAGTGTATATGTACTCAATTATACTATAGTTGAATATATATATGAAGCTACAATAATCATGAAAAGGTCTTTGTTTCAGGAACCTTTGACTTGTCAATGCACAGCTTTGCCATACTAAGGGGAAGATTAGGAAGTCAAGAAAATATAAAAATTTAAAAAAGATTTTTTTTTGTGTCATCATTTAATGGAAATGTCTTGACAGGTTTTTGAAGGCCTGACTACTTATCACCTGAAGATGTCAATGTAAACCTGAAGACCAGATGCTGAGTAGCTAGTTATATCATAGATCTAGCATTGCACAGCTACATAACAACCTTTCCCAACTTCAAGCTTAGCTAACTGATAACTCCTGCCCTCTTTCATCCAGAAATCCAGTTTCAAAAAAAACCCCTGTGGGTGCAAACGAAAGAGAATCGTGGCATTGGCCCATGAGTTAGGGTTTTTGCGTTGCAAGCCCAGTATGAGTGCTGTTTATTATTGTGTGAAGATTACTTCTGATAGCTACACATCCAAACCATACACAGAAGACCACAGAGCCTCTGTCCAGTTAAAGTTTGAAAGCAGCTCCTGATGAATTCAGTGGAATTTGGCCCACGTACTTAACTCTATTTTATGCAGCTGCATCAGAGCATAAAGCATAATATTATTCAAATATTTCATCATGACAAAAAATATTACTGACCTAAATGAAACAGGAATATCCATATCCCAGATGGGTTACAAATGACATTCGATGGTCCTGATTAGTGCAAAAAGTAGTAAGAGTATCCCTTCAATGATAGGAAAAGACTTATGATTGAAATGGGGCGAGAGATGAAGAAGAATTGTTATACACCCTAAAGAAATTTAAACAATTTTTGTAATAGTTATAGCACATCAGTGATATTTTCCTGATTTGGAAAAATGATTGTAACTCACTGGAAAGGTTTATTATGGAGCTGAATAATTTATACCTCACCATTATATTTGATGAAAAGCAGAGTCAGAAGACTGTTAACTATCTTGATGTAAGTCAGGCACTGATTTGATCCCAGTGACAGCAGAGCATATTTTGGTTTTTGTGGATGAGATAGAAGTAGTGGAAGAAATCTAATTTTTTTTTTAAGCCTTCAAAATAAGAGAAAATTTTATATAATACTGACTTTAACACCGGATATGGCCATGCTCACCAGAGTTTCCATAATAATATGGAAACTGACAAGTCACCTCTGTTCCAACATTATGACAATGTTAAATGAAAAATACTGTGACTTACAGAAACAATCTTTTTGTTACCACAAGAATTTTCTAGACTCATTTCTCAGAGTTTGTAGCAGTTTTGATGGAACAAGGCCAACTCAAAACCGAAGAGACATACTTTGAAAATGGCCTGAGAAAGTAGTCCCTACCCATTGCAGGGGAGTGGGAATAGAGGATTTCTATCTTTATGTATAATTCCCTATGAATGTGAAAACCTGGGGTACTGTTCATACTTGAAATTCCAATTCAAAGACCAGCAGATGAGATTATATAACACAGAAAGATATTTGCTGACAGAATGTAGCAACTGCTTTGTTAGACATTTTCACTTTTTTTTTATTACCATCTTTAATAGGTCTTAGAGTAAATATTGGCATATTTCATGCTTAAATACTGTAACAAAAATATATTTGCTGAAAGGCCAGTAGTTGCTTTTAAAAGGAATAAAAGATATTAAAGGTCTCTTGATACATGGTAATGATGCTAAATATATCAATAAAAGTAATTTCCTAAGTAGTCCTGATCTAAAGTGCTTTCTTCTCCTAACCACAAGGAGTTTATAAAATGGCATTAAGACAAAATTCACTTATCCACTCCCTGGTTGGAGTCTTTGGACTCACGTTAGTGACTGTTACATATGTATTGAAATGCTTCTGTTTTACAGTTTACACCATAGAGAAAGCCTGAAAAAAATCTGAGTTTTGAGCATGAAAATTCACCAGGGATGAATTACACATCTCCACCTGGAACAAAGGATTGCCTGGAAGGTAAATCTGATCTAAAATCTGGCTTAACATAGAGAGCCACAGAGTGTCTGGTAGTAGACACATGGTTAAGAGCTTCAGTGCTGAATAAAGAAGCTCCCATAAAGCTCCTCAGGCTACAAGGATCCTCAATTTGACATTGACTCTCTGCAGGAGGATCTTCAGGGCTGATTACGAGCAACATGACAGATATTCACAGGAGGAAAATACAAGTATATCCATTGCTTGGGGTGTAGCACAGGGTGCACTTACTTGGACAGGATTTGGATGTCTGTCAATCAATCCATTTGCTCTGATAGAGTATGTTTCCCATGCAGGTATCTGAGATTCCACATGGCACCTGAGTGCCAGCTAAAGCTGAAGATGACTCAGACCTCCTGTACACCATGTCAGATTTAGTGACTCCATACAGGTATCTCAGATACCTCAGGGTATGTGAAAAAGCACTCAATCTTTTTCAGAGAAATCACCACTGAATGAAGCCTGTGTAGGTGACACTCAGCAGAGAGGATGACTTCAGGTGCTTATTTTCAGAAGTGCAGGCATCTCTCCTGTAAGGGACCTGGTGTCACCTGCTACAGAACCTCCTAGGATTTTTAGGCAGGCTGTTCTTCAGTGGATGTTTGATGTTGTTTCCCAGAATGATGGGATTCAGAGTGCCCTTAGGAGACCTTTGTTGCACCCAGTATTGAAACAGCCTTTACATGTGCACAGGTTTTAGCTGGAACAGAGTCAAATTTCCTCATAGCAGATGATATGGTGCCATGTTTTGCATTTCTGACCAAACATTCTAATTTTTGAGTACTGCTGAACAGTGTCTGCAGTCATCAAATTCTTTTTCTCACTCTGCCACCATCCGGTGAGGCTGGGAGGGGACAGAACTGGGAAATTGATCCAAACTAACCAAAGAGGTGCTTCATGCCTCACAATGTCATGCTCAGCAACAAAAAGGGAATTAAGGGGGATTTACATGGGTTAGCCATCTTTTGCTTGGCACCAGGCAGGGTGTCAGTCTACTGCTTGGAAGGTGGTGAACAATTACCTTTGTATCTATCAGTTGTTTTGTTTTGTTTTCTGTTCTCCTTTCCTCTTCCACTGCTCCTTTGTTTATAAAACTATTTTCTTCTTGACTAATGAGCTTTATCCTTTCTTTATTCTTCTCTTGTTCCACTGGTGGTAGAGGGCAGGCAAAAAGAGTGAGCAGCTGTGTGGTGCTTAACTGTCTGTCAGGGTTAACCCAAAACAGCATGACATGAACAAAAATATTATTTTTGCATTCCATTTTTTTTCAGGTTGCCAGTGGTCTCCTGGTTTGCATTCCCCATGCCTAAGACAAAGATCAGAAAAAACAAATTATGTTGATTGGCAACAATTGGCAAACTCACCAGTTTTGTGCTTGAGGCCAGACTGGAAAGCAGTCACACCATCTCTTGTCCAAATTAATCTTTGTTTACTGACATCTACCTTTAACTACAGTGCTGCACCTATTCTAAATCACTCCACGACAGAAAGGCACATTTTAGAGGACAGAATGTGTTGTGGCCAGTTTCTCTTGGGTTGCACCCCATTAAGGCTCCAAGAAAGATACTGGACTCTGCTGAAGGATATGCTGTCTGCAGTTTGGTTTTGTTCCCTTCCTGGAAGCCTTTTTCCTCCCCCTCTCTCTCTCTCTGCATTTCCAGACTGACTGCCAGTTACATCTGTTTTTCAGCAATTGAGAATTTGGATGGGTAAACAGCACAGATGTGATTGCAGAAGCTGCAGTGTAAGTCACCAAACCCCTTTGATCTTATGGGATGTTAACAATGGTGGTATATCTGCAGAGGCTGTTTGACTGTTTGGCAAAGGCCAGCAGAAGTTACTGACTCTGTAATCAAAATATCCTGTTTAGTATGTTCCATCCCAACAGTCCTGTAGTTAAATGCAATCCCCTTTTTTTGAAATAATATTTCCCTGTTATTTAATGGAAGGCTTCTAAAATTATTACTAATCTGTAATTCATTAAAAATGGGAGGAATTAACTTCTTCCGTGGATATGATGAAGGGCCAGATTCTTCAATGAACTGTATAACCTGTGAAAGTTTGTTGAGGACTCTAGAATGGTTTGGGCTGTAGATTACTGGATCATGGGGCACAGAAACTGTACAAGGGAACAGAGGGGAGACATGGTTGAGCTTCGCACATTTCTATCAAACATCATGAGATCTCAAACTTGTTTGCTACGTAAAATTTGACCATCCTGGACTTCATATCTATGAATCACATCTAGGTTACTGTGGATCCAAGACCTAATACCAAGCAAGGCTTTGGGGTTGCATATGGTAAGGATAGGTGATTCCCAAATGTTTTAGTCCCCAGAGGCACCCGTGTTTGCAGCACTTCTCCTTTTAGCTGAGTTGGTGCCACCCCTTCCCAGCACAGAGAGTCACACAGCACCAGTTCAGAGCAGCTGCAATTCTGGATCCTGTAAGAAAAGGGTAAGGCCATATAGCATACCTAATTATCCCTGTGTCCTGCATAAGGCATCTGGGTCCCCACACAATAATCTGGGCTGCACTTTGAGACCAGACTTGGAGAAATAATGTGTTGCAACATCTGGCCATGTGGCACCACTCCTTCAATCAGAAAGCAAAGGTGGTTAATATTAGTTCAAGTGTAATTAGGAAGCCCATTCAGCTGCTGTTGTTTCTTAAAATGCATTTTTTTTTATTATAATGAAGCTTCTCATTCAGCAGAGTAGGCAGTGAATGATTCAGTGTATAAACTTTTGTGAAACCCAAACTGCTGTTTTTGGCAGACATGGAAGGCCAATAGGAAATATCATATGTCATCTCTGAAAAAGCAAACAATGTTTTTGTTTGTTGAGAGGATTCAGGGTGTATTTATGTGCTGACACCCTGAGTGGAAGAGAGGAGCATACCACAAAAGGGGTTTGACAGGGGCAGCTGGCCTGCAAAGAAAAGATAGCTGTTCCTTAAACAGGCTGCAACTTATTAGCTATTTATTTTACTATTTTTCCTTCCAGTGCTGTTGGAGTAGTTCTCTCCAGTAGGTATTTTTCATGTCAGCCATTTGATATGTAATGGGGTTTCTGAGGGTGGCTGACATGCAGCTGATTAATTAAGAGTTGCCACTGGAAAGAACCTTCTGCTGTGTATGGTCTGGTGACTGACTGCTTGGAGGAGCAGAGTGTGTGGCTTGGATATAAAAATTATCAACTGAAAAGGTTTACACAATTGACAATTATATAACGCTAATCCCTCAAGAAAGTGTCACTTTTCTTGCTGTTCCCCAATCTTTTCTCTTTCTAAAATTTTTTTCCTATTTTTTTATTCTTTTTTACTGGTGCGCTCAGAGGCTGCACCAAGATTGAGGGTTGTTGCATTGAGAAGGGGGAAAACAAATCCTGGAATGTCCAAATTAGACAGGCTACTTGGATGAACTGTTGTATTGAAACTTCACGCTAATATTTCTCATTCAAAATAAAACAGAGAAAGGCAGGCAAAGTATTATTATTTATTTATTTTCATTATTTTATTTTTCTTCTATTTTTATTTTGTATATTTGTTCTTCTTTTTGTTCCCCTTAAGCTTACTTCTTTCCAGTTATTAATTAGAAACAGTTTCAGAGCTTGAGATGGGAGCTGTCTTTGGCTAACCTTTCAGATAATGGGCAATGGAGATGGCAAAGGGTCTAGAGAGCAAGTAATATGAGGAGCAGCGGAGGGAGCTGGGGTGGTTAACCAAAGGAGGCTCAGGGGAGACCTTTTTGCTCTCTGCAACTCCCTGCAAGGAGGTTGTAGCCAACTGGGGTTCAGCCTTTTCTCCCAGGCAACCAGTAATAGGACAAGAGGACACAGTCATAAACTGCACCAGGGCAGGTTCATGTTGGACATGAGGAAGAATTTTTTTACTGGAAGGGTGATTAAGTACCAAAACTGGCTGCCCAGGGAGGTAATGGAGTCATCATCCCTGGAGGTGTTGAAGAAATGATGGGGTAAGACACATGATGCCATGATTTAGTTGACAGGGTGATGTTCAATGATCTTAGAGGTCTTTTCCAACTTCTATGATTCTATAATTCCATTTCCAGAAAAGTACTTCAATTTATATTGCATCCAGAAAATTTCAGTGGAAAGGATAAAATTTTTTAACTTGTTTAAGACTTGTCCTGTAGTACTTACAATATTAGCTGTTAACATGAGATGTTGTTTCAATGAGACACTTATTCTTCCCTTCTTTCCTCCTCATGAGCTTTGGAAAGGAATGTAACATTCCAGAACTGACCTCAGGTCCCTCTTTTTAGACATATTATATATGAGACTATTATTACAACATCTTGAAGTCTCATAATATTTAATAAATTCAAGCTTCTAACTTCCCACTGATTTAGAGTGGTAATTATTCACAGTGTTACACTGTTTCCCATGTTAAGCCATCCCAAATTCTTTTAAGACCTTCTAATTAAAATCTGCTTGAGAGGATTGATAAACAATAATCTCCTTCTTTCTGAATATTAATGATAAAAAGGAGTATTATTTTGGGGACATGCAAATATAAGTGAAAGCTCCATATGCTGAGAGGTAAAGTCTCCAGCTGTCACATTGAAATCCATAGTTTTATGTGTGTGGTTACTCTTTTTCATTCACTAGATAGTTTCATTATGATAGGAAAAACTTACTTACAAATAGTAAGTGTGGAAGCACCAACTTTCAGGCAGATTTTTGAACTGGAAGGGTTAAATGTATTTGTGAGGGCAAGGAATGTGAAAAAATTGGTGAAGCCTGTGAGTTTTACGAATGAACATCAAGACTAGGTGGCTGGATAAAGGTGGGACAAAACCACAGTGATATCATAGGAAGAGATGTGTGAACTAGAGCAATTCTGAATAAATATGAAAATGTAACTGAATAAATGGGAGTAGTTCAACAGTAACTTCATCTGTTGTTATGGGTGGAGGCTGAAAAAATTTTTCTTTAATGCCACAAGAACAGTGAAAAATCAAGTGTGATAGGATGAGAGACAGATTAAGGAGAATTAAGGAGAATCCTAAGGAGTATATACTGTTTTTTCTCACTATTCATATGTTATAAAAAGTTTCAACTTTTCTTTTAAAAAGGGAATATAGTGGAAGAATGTATTTCCATTTCTATATGTTTCACTTCCAAACTGATTTTCTTTAATTGAACACTACCAGCTCTTAACAAAATTAAAATAACTAAATTCCAGCAATGTTGAGCTATTTGAAGCATTTCATAGGAAACAAGATTTTCCCAAACCTTGATTCAACCCCTGATCTTAGCTTAGTTGAACATTTTCTTAAACTTCTCAGTAAATTCATTCTGGTCAACCTGAATAACATCTGAACTAAACATCTTCCTCCCTAAAGATCTTTTGCAGTACTCCCTGGTATTCTTCCTCTAGCCCTGATCTCTCTTTGTATGATGACTTCATTCACATCTTTTAAATACTGCCATTTCTGATGCCTTTGGATGGACTATGTTTTTCACAGCAAACTGGCTGGTGGGTATGGACTCTCATGTTATTTTCACTCTTGACTCAGAGCACTAAGCACCTCAGAAGAAAGTCCTCACAATGGTATAGCTTGAATATATGTGATATCGACCTCTTCCAGCTAGGCAAGGTAAAGGATACATGCAATACTGTCTGTGAGATACAGAGACTAGACTTGTGCAGTCTTGGCACAGAGATGTTTTCCTCAGTATATTCGAGGAAGTCAGAAGCAGAGAGATGATTGATTTTTTTCCTGTTTTTCTTTTATTTCAGGTGCACTTGACTAGCATTCATAACAACCTCAAAAAAATGGAAAGCCCATTCTAGTGGGTCAGCTTCATCCTCAAGATGGTAGAATTGTTGGGCCAGGTATAAATGTTGAACATTCAGAGGTTTCCCTTACAGTTGTGCACAAATAGTGGTGAGGATGAGGAGGAAACCTGCTTTGTACCACTCCTGGCTTCCCTTTAATTCTCACACAAAGGCACACACTGCTGTGATATGCCCTGCTGTCAACAGGCAATTCTATGAGCCTACAAATATATCATCCTAGTAATGGGCAATCACAGCAGAAACCAAAACCTTTTGTTCAGAAGTTTCCTTTTCAGATTTCTCCAACTAACCACTGGAGAAAGTGGAGTTTTTTTGGCGCAGAGGCATTTAGATCATTCATGCTTTTTAACAGAACAGTTCCATAAGGGTCCAAGTACAATTTGGCACCTGAGGAATACTTAAAAGACTACTGAAGTAGTTTGGATTGCTTCCATTTATTTCAGCAATCTATGGATATTATTTTATTGTCTTTAATTTTCTCATTCAGATATATTGTATCTTTCTGTTTTGAACATGTGTCCAGCCCGGATTCTGCAGTCACATTAGAAACTTCACCCTGAGTAAGTGCAGTAGCTTCTCTCTTTTCAAAGTTAGTTCCACACACCCCACCTCTTTATTTTCCTTTCCCTCAAAATGAATATAAATGTCAACTTTCAGAAAAGAGACATTTATCAAGGGGAATGTTTTCTGAAACAAGGGAATACCTTCACTTATGTTAAATGGTTTCCAGTTGGCTAATTTTCCTGTTTGGACCAAGGTTTTAAAATATTTTGAATTATCCAAAAATTAAAAACCCACCACCTCCTTTTCTCAGTTATGTACCTCTTTATGGCACTTGAGTCATCTGTGATAGGGAAGTGAGCTACTACTGAGTGACACTTAAGGGTTTACCTTAAGTATAAAGGCGTGCTCCCCTCTCTTTCAAATGGGACTGAGTACACGAAGAAACTGGCGGCACACAGGTATCTACGTTTATGAGGATAGGAAGAGAAAAAATAAAGTTCATGATCTGACAAGGCTGGTAACACCTCTCTGCACTAGAATGCATGACTATCACAGAGCAGCTGATCAGAAGTACTAGTTACATTTCTAGAGATGCAAGCAGGACAGAAAATAGCAATTTAAACTCTTGGAAAGCTTGGGAAATCACTCCATTTATTTTGAGCTCATCATTTTTAATAGACAACCTGAGGAGCATGAGGACAGCTGAAAATGAATGTGATTGATTGACTGTGAATCCAAAAATACTGTGCTTTAAGTCAGGAATATGAATACATCAAAAAAGTTTCTGTTTTTAAAAGGGGAGGGGGGGAAGAGAAGAGAGGCGACTGTGCAGCATGAAAAACCTCATCATTTCCTCTGTAGGAGAGTGCTCTGCAGCTAGCTACAAACCTCATATTCACAAGGCAAACAAAGCATCATTTTTTAATGACTCTTCTGAATACATTTTTGCAGCAGCTTGCCTAGACCTGCTTGTCATAATGGTTTCTTCAAACGCTTTTTAAAGCCTGTGATGTTCAAGGCCCTAGCCTTCCCCCTCTCTTGCTTGTTTTTTATGTGTCACAGTTGTCAACTAAAATAGAGCACCTAGCCTTTGTTTCAAGATGGTACCTGATCAATATCATCAATCCGTCTCACTCCCTCTCCCTCTCCCTCTCTCACACTCTCTCTCTCTACAGCTGTATCCATTTCCTCCTGGCAAAAAGGGACTTTATGAATAAATGATACTGAAATGCTGAGGGTTCAGATACTAAATAATGAATTTCACCACCAAAAACACAACAACTTCTCCAATCATAAAATACCGCTCCTTCCATATTGATTGTGCTTTGGCAACTAGATGCAGTGCTAGGCTTCACTCTGCAAGGTGTTTAAAAAGAAAAACAGGTTTACTCAGGATTTATCATGTATGGAAAAATGTAATATCTAAGTAGGCTGTCTGCTAATGTCTGGCATAATGTTTCTTCATAATGGTTAACCCTTTTGCAGGCAGTGGAATAAGAGTGCCTCTCTCTCTAGATGGGAACTTTGCTTCATGGGACATTACAGTAAGTGTGTCATCTATTCTGTGCTGTTCTACGGTTACTAGCTTAAAAATGATAATGCAAAGCTCCTTGTATTTTTTGAATAGCAGCTGTATGCAGGGAACAGAGGATTCGTTAGCAGGACCGGGTCCTAGGTCAGGAAAGCTGCAGCTGCTGTTCATCCTAATGTTGCTGGGTGCTGGGTTTGCGGCTCACTCACTGTTGCATGCAGTGGGTCAAGGTTTCGGAGCATTTGTTGTCTGCTCAAATGTGACTTGCTTTCCTATTTCCCACATGAATGGTCTCTGCTGGCGCATTTCTGATGTGCAAAGAATGCCAGTATCCGCTATCTGAGAGAAGGCTGGGGTCAGGGGGGGTAGATTCATGGCATGTGATTGGCAAAACCTGCCTTCTATCAAGTTGTAGGCTAACTTTTTTGACTGAAATGTTCTGTGTCTGCCTATAAATTTGCTTTACTGCCTATTAATGTCAGAGAAATTTCATTTTTAATTAGGTGAAATGAGTAGACTTTGTTTTATGAGGAATCTTATATGTCCCACCTACAAGCCTCTTTGAGAGAGAAAGGGGGAGAGATATAGATATAGAGATATATATACATGGTTCAGGTTCAAGGCATGATGTCACTCAAGTGAAAAGCCAAAGTAGGTAGGGTGTTTTTTTTTAAGAGAAAACATTTCAGTGCTTTGATATATTTGGCAAATCTGTTGTTAATTTTGCTATTGGAAAAATATTTTAAAATAGATTAGTCAGACTGCAAGTAAATTATATTTTGTTCTGCATTCTAATGAATTTGTATTCAACAATAAAAGCTCTGTGGCTCGTGTTTCTATTTCAAAGGTATTACCCAGTGATGTGCTGCTTAAATGTTTATTCAAATGATGCATATACATTTTTACATCTTCATATATTTATTTATTTTAACTTATTTTAGTGGGGGAAAATATGGGCATTAATTTAGAGCTACTGATGCAATGAAATAGAGGAATATATTTGAGCTATTAGCCGCTTCAATCTCCTGCCCACAAATAATTGATGAGTTTCTATTAAAGATTGACAAGCCGGCAGACTGCAAAGCATTTTTTACTAGAAAATGCACCGTAGTTAGCAAATATGCATTATACCTTCTATTCTGGTGCTATATAGTAAGAGTTTTGGAGCTGAATTTTGTTTCTTATGGACTTATTGGTTGGTATTAGATTAGGAAGGATTTGCATGAAGTAGAAAGAAAAAAGAGAGAGAGAGAGAGAAAGAGAAAGCAAGTAATGCATGCACACACATCAGAATTCTCCTTTGCCATTTTTCCTGTGTTGTTACTGACTGTTTCATGTAAATTTTTTTAGAATTCTCTTCAACTCATCTCCTCTCTTGCTGGGTGAGACTATTGGGATACATCAAAAAATGTAGAAATGTAAATTCTAGTAGTGCTGGCTGAGCCTATGAAGAACAGCAAGTTCTTCATCAGCATTGTTCATATGTAAGCAGAGTGATAAAATACCTAAATAATTTTATCCTCATCTCTGCTTTCTGTGAGAAGTTATGCATTTATAAAGTAAAATGAGGGAAAAATAAGTAGATAATCCTTTATGCATAATTTTTAATACATAAAAGAAAAAAAATCAATCAGTGTGAAATTATAAGAACTCTAAGTTTTTATTCATATTTCCCTGTGATATGTATAATCAGAAAGATTTCTTGCTATTAGAAGCAAATATTTTAAGACTTACAAGTTGCCTGTAAATTCACTTTGTTTTTCTTTCCTATGATGCTTTGTTGAATAAATATACTTGCATTTCATTCTGTATAACATCATTCTTATAGAAGACACATGGTCTTTAGTAACTTATTAGGAAACAAGTTGAAACATCTTTTCTGTGAAATCAGACTTGGGAAGAGGGGGGAGACTACAAGGGGAAAAGAAGACCTGGATATTTCTGGATATTTTAAAATTTGAAATCTTAATATGTACATTATCAAATAAAGACTAATTACATCAGCTTGTTTTTTATTTACAACATCTGTGTTTTTGATTTCAGCTTTAAATATTTGATCCTAGGCAACAAGATAAACACAAAAAATAGAGCTTAGGTTCAACTTGAATTAGCTTTATTTATTGTCGCCACATCATTTTAATTTGTGGCAATAAAATGTAAATATTATTCCAGAATTCTTATACAGTAATAAAAAAACAAAACCTATTATTTTTGGGTTGTACAGTGCCTGCATAGTAAAATGAATATTCAGGGCAAATATTTTTTTATTTCAGTATTTTTCTCTCTGAGATAACCCCATCTAACAAGTAGTTAATATTCTGATGTGTACAGGAACATTTTTGATGACACAGATCTTTTAAGGCAGATTGTTGACACGCAAATAAACCTACATATGCCACAAATCAAAAGTTTCTTCTTCAGAAAACTCCACCTGCTAGATAAATAGACCTGGATACGTTTTTGACTCTCAGTGCAATAATAGGTTGTGCAATAGGATTTAATTTGACTCTGTGGATTCAAATATTTGTTACTGCCCACTTTGGGGAGACAAAAATTAAAATGGTTTGGTGCCTTACAAGATATGTAAGGAATAAAACCAGAAGCTGAAGTATTTTAGAAATGCAGAAGGTATATTATTAAAAAATAATAGAATACAAATGCTAGGGAATATCTTTGTTATGTGTAATGTTACTGGCTACGTATCTTAGCTTCATTTTGTATTTATGAATATATTTTCAGTAGAAGGATAAATAGGTGAAAATAGTTCACTACCATATGATTTGTTTTATCCTTAGGCATTGCCTGGGGTTACTGGTACAGCCCTGGCTCTCAGTACCGAAAAGTGAAATGTGCAACAATGAAAATTTTATTAAAACGTATGTTAACCCATTACAGTATGTTCACTTCCAATTCTTTGTAAGAATGCGTGATGTATCATTTTGTGTGTGTCATTTTTTTAAAAAGATATGAGTCAAGTAGAGGAGCAAATTTAATGGGAGAATTTTATGGGAAACATTATACAAATGGCAGAGTGTGCGATTCCTATTATTAAAATAATTTGTCATTGTATGAAAAAATGGTATAAATTTCAAGAAAGAGTCTTCTTTAGTTATCTGCCCTTTTTTAATGACAGCAGCTTTTGTGCAGTAACGGCAGACACGTTTTCAAGCAAAGCCCATTTCAGACCAGAATTTCTGAGAGCCCTATTAATGTTTCATGCTAATCAAGGAGAGTGGGAAATAGAGCTGACAGGTGCTTTCTACTCTGCTTATTCCTGTCTTCCTGCATTAGACATTACTAGCTAAAAAAGAACCAATATAGTTCCTTTCCAGTACATGTGGTGGCAAGGACAGAAATAAAATGCTTCTTTTTGTAAGTTTACAGTTGTTTTTCTTATTGCCTTCACTGGCAACATCCACAAATGTATAGATGTAGTGATTATTAACAAAAATCTATTTTACTTCAAACCATGACCTGAATCGGACCCTGTAATTTCCCCCCAGTGCTCTTTGAAAACTCAAGAGCGCTTGTAGCACATCTGAGATAAACTGAGGTCCACCTGGGATCCTTGTTTTTTGGTAGTATTTCCATCTGAGCCAGGAAGAAACACGTACCTTTACTCTAGGACAAGTCTTTTTGATTAAGGAATGTCAGGGTGAGGAACAAAAGTAAACTCTTCAAGAGGCAGCTTGAAGACAAAGCGTGAGAGCTGCAGTGGGCATTGCTGGGAGCTGCCCTTTGCCACCCTCCCCTACCCCAGGTACCTGACTTGCACCCCAGTGTTAGTCAGGCAGAGCAGCAGCCCTCTGAAGTAAGTGCTCAGATCCCAGAAACAGCTCCAGGAGAGAGTGCTGTGCCTTTGAAAGCCTGCTGAGCAGTCCCATCTGGCTGAGATTAGGTACACAAGTTAGGAAGACTGGAGGCTCTCTAAGGCATGTGTCTCCGGTGCCTGTGAGAAAAGTTTCAGTGCTTCCTTTGGGAAGCATGCTTCAAGCTGCTCTTAAACGCAGATGCAAGTCAGGTGCCCAAGTGAGGAAGACCAGACTGTAGACTGTGACAACAAAATGGCTGAAGTCTGCAAGCTGGGATTTGCTCAATTGTATTTGTACTACACACACACACACACAGAGGGAATTTCATAACTACAGCAGCTAGCAATCCTTACCTCAGCTTTGCTGGAATAATCAGGAAAAGATGAAACCAAGCACACTGTTACAGTATATTGCTTTTCTCTATGCAAAGTAGACATCATTAAACCCTCCCAATAGTGCATGGTACTCTGCATAGCTGTTTTTTCATGCAAATTATAATATATAATATATAATAATAATTCAGAAAATATTGATTTACTTAAGTATCTCTACAGAGTTTTTGAGCAATGAAAAAAAAGCTGCGTTTGCTTAATTGAAATTACTTCATATCATAAAATTTAATTGAGGCACATCCTAAACCAGGAACATTTTACACTGATTTAACTCTTGCTTACTTTGATTTTGGTCACTAGTAATTTACTGCTTTAAGTTGAAGTAATAAATACATGCATACTCATTTGAATATGTATGAATCCAGCTAAGTTTTATATTGAGAATAAGAATCAGTGTAGCTAAATTCATTTAAACCAGGGTAGCCTTTCCCCCTGACATTGAGTTAAATTTATTAAAAAATTGTAGTTATAACAGGAAAACAATTACCACCTTTGTCTATCAAGACACAAGCTAATACTGTTTATTTGTTTATTTTAAGGAGATTGCCAGCATGTTTCTGTCATATTTATTTTGCTGTTAAGACTGATTTCTACAGTGAATAATGTCTACATTCAGACTCATAATCAGTATGAAAAAATACTATTAGAACAATAAAGTTTAATTTGTTACAGGAGTGTTTTCACAATGTCATTAGAATCCTCTTGAATAATGATGGTCAAGCACAGGAGCACGTAGCTTTTAGTACCGAAAGACTTGTGCCTATATTGTCTTGTTTACTGTGTCAAATAGTGTGTATTTCCATTCTTTTTTCTTAAAAATAAAGAAGCCTTAATAAATCTTTTGCTTCAGTCAGAAGCAAATATTTAACATAAATTGGAAGATAAGTGAACCATTTCTCTCTACATATGTTTTGCCAAGTTGCCACTGTCTACATGCCTCATGTAGGAATGAGAATGGTCCCTGCAGGATAGGAAAAAGCATTATTATTTACAAAAGAAGAAGTGGTCAAAGGAATAATTCATTGGACATACAAAAAATGGAATTTTTTAAGAACAAGGATCTCATATTTTTTTAATCTTAAATTTGCACAGTAATTGTTTATAAACTTATTTTCATCATGCACCTATCTTTAGTTCTTGTTTAAAGGAATGATGCAATGAGACCCTAGAGGGTTTCCCTTCTGACTTTGACACTTCCCCATTATGGCTGGGGACCTGGGTAACTTTAACCATTTTGTCATCTGAGCTCAAGTCACTAACACCTATGGAGAACACCTCAGAAGTAAGAAGCCTCCTTTTCATCCCTTGGTAACACAACTTCTATTGACAAAAGCCCTGTAAGCACATCCTGCCCTAGAAATCCCTTGACAGATGTCTAAACCTTGTTTAGATCTGGCCTCTAAGCTTAGAAAAGGATATGTAAGCAAGATTTACTGTGGTCATTGTCCATTCCACTTGGGAAATGTTCACCGCAAAACACAAATATTTAGAGTTATAGAGTGACTACAAGACTCTAGTTGTTGTTGCTGTCACAGATTGGTCCAGTGTAACGTGACTGCTGAAGGTTTCCTCCACAATCTGTTCTTTTATCCAAGTCATTTTTCTTTCCCTCAGTGCAAAAGGGACTAGAGGAGAAACCTTTTTCTTAGGACTGATCATGGTTTCAAAACTCACAGATGATTCTAAGGTAGGGATTTTTTTATTCACCCTGCAGTCCTGAATAACAGATCATAGTGTGCTAAAGCACTGAAACACTCTGCTGTAAATTATTATGAAGAGAGGTCTGCTTAATCCTAAACCACTTAAAATTAAATACTTTGTTTCAGTTCTTCTATCTGGAACAGTCACTTAAACACTGAGATTGAATATGTGGATGTATGCTTTAACGTATTTATTTCTTTGTTATCTTAGTAAAGAGATGAAGATTTTAGTGTGTTCTTCGGAAAGCTGTATGGGGAGCCCTTCCAAAACCTAGCAATAAATTCAGAATATCAGGTTTTTAATACAAACCTTGGGCTGGTCTCATAAAGTATCCCCTAGCAAGTACTAAATGCTTTTTAAGTTTCACCTACTTAAAACAGGTATTGCTTTCACCAAAGCAGAAAAATGGCTGCTTTCATTGCGACCTTGGTGGAGATATGTGCAAATAGTAAACTGCATATGCACATCCACATTCCAAAGTCCATAAGCCCATTGTCATTAAATCTCAATTTCTTAATTTAGTCTACATTTACATTTATGCAACCAAGATTTTGCATTTGTGCAAATAGGCTCTGCCTGGGAGAGTCCCACTGGGACTGTGAAGGGAAACCCATAGAAGGCTTCACATTGACATTTCAAAGGCTTCAGCATCTGTGCTTCATATCTATGAATAGATATCCCTGGGTCAAAAATTAGTTGCTCCTTCCCCCTCCTCATCCTGCCTTCTCTCTCTGCAACAATTCATAATATGACTGTTTATGTATGAAGACCTTTTGCAAACAATATTATTACTCTTGCTCCCTCAAGAAAGCTTAATTAAGGCCATTTGGCCCATTATGGCAGATTCCTTAGTTTTACCAAATTCCAAGTAAAAAAATTCCTTCCTGAGGAGATTAAAAAATTGAGATGGAAAAAACATATCCAGGATAAGAAAAATGTACCTAGGGTTCATGTTTGGTTTTCATTAACTGTCCTCTGACCTCTGAGTCTTATAGCCACCTTTCAAATGAGCACCCTTGGAGCCTGATTCTTTAGGCTCATTTTAGGCGTTGGGGGGAAGAAAAGGTGAGCTTATCCCTAGAAGCCATCAGTTGTCTCTTTAAAAAGAGCATCTGGGCAGCTCTCTTGTGCACACACTAGTCTGGAATTCAGAGGTAATGGCAGAGCTAGAAATTAAGCCCAACTTGTTGCCTCTGAGCTCAGGCTACAGAAAGACAATGCTTGGCCATAGCAAAGGAGCCTAAAAGAAAGGCAGTTTGCACCTCTTGGGTTAAAATGAGCAAGGCTCTACAGATTTCCATCTATGGTGGTATGCTCTGACAAACACTTTAATTAGCAGGACCAAATTCTCCTTTAATTTATGCAAGTGAAGCTCTATTGGTTTCAACAGAGTTAGCTCTTCTGTAATTGAGAGAAGAATTTGGCCCAGCATCTGTAATAAATCATTAATGAGCATGTAGTAAGATAAGTTTTAATGATTAATTAACAATGTATTTTTTGGAGAAAACTATTCTTAACATGCCCTTAATGTATCAAGTGATAATTACAATATTAAAAGCCTACTGATTAAAGCAATTAATTATATGCTTAATTTATTTACTAATTAAGCTTTAATATATGTATAGTTAAGTAATTGCTAATGAGTATTTCACATTTGCTAAACAGGTCTGGCAGTAATTACATGGGAAACACCATAAAATGATTCTTCTAGTGATTATATGAAAAAATACAACATTCTTCAGGGGGTTTTTTCTTTCTTTTTATTGGATGTTTTTCCCCCTAAATGAATTTCTTGGCTTGTGTTTTCCTCCTTGGTGAGCTAAATGTTTACTAGGATGCAAGTTTCATAGGTCTGAGAGGTCAGTGTTTCTGCATGCATGTGATGAAATGTGCAGAACTCAGTCATGCCTACATGGAAACAGTGATCTTACCCCATTGTTCACACAGACCTAAAGCCTGCAGTTTTCTTAGCCTCTGTTCAGATCTTAGGCAAAATTCTGTTTGAGGTTAATGGGAGTTTCAGAGTTTGCTATGTTAGGAGCACAGTTCTTTGTTCTTTGGTTATGCAAGAACTTTTGGCTCCTGTGCTGGACTCTTACATCCTTAATTCTTATATAAGGCAGGAAAGAGAAATGTATTTTTCAGTCAGATATGGGTCCCTTCAACAAGAGCATATGCAGTATCTGTTGTTGCAGTCCTTATTTTAAGTCCTGTACTTTGCACACAAAAACCTCCAAGTAAAACTGATAAAAGTTTTGTCTAAGTAAACAACAGGGGAATAGAATCACTTTTAGACATAGCCAACTACACACAGTGAACATCTGAGGTCTTTATCCATTTAAATTCCTATTGCCTCCCAAGTGGAACCCAGAGCCCAAATTTCTGGTCCTTGCCCAAGTTGTGTCACAAACTAGTAGAAGTACAGATCCTTCTTTTCCCACCTCTTTGCCTTTGTTGCTCCACACATTGCCTTCAGCAAGATAAATTCAGTGTAAATTCTGAAATGTTTAAAAATACAAATGGTACTGGCATACTGCATTCTGTGGCATGATTTGGTGGAAAGATACCGCAAAACATGGAGAAGTGTTCAAGAAAGGGTTAGCATTACCATGGCTGTAATTATTTCTTAATCCACTAGGAAACAAGTGAGCAAGACACCTGCACCTACCCATTGACTTGTCAGGGTGGAGCCTGACAAGTCAACCCCCAGCCTAGTTACCCCTAGCTTTTGCAGCATAGAGATCTGAAGATATTTTAGCAGTTTTCCTCTCTTTCCTAATCTTATGTTTGCTTCCCTCACTTCAAGCTTGTGTGTGTTTCTGCAAAATCCCATCTGCTTCCTGCCATTCTCTAAGTTTGGAGCCTGGGGACACCATCCCCCCAGATCTTCTCTTTGGATAGATCCATCTTCTCAGTGCTCTAATTTGTATCTAGCAGGTGAAAGTGCATGTTTGACCCAGAGCACATTCCTGAGAGAGCAAAATTAAATAGGTTCAGTAGGTCTGGGATGCACATAAACAGGTCTTAATGTAGTGTGTATTCTCATCACATGCATTAATGAAGTCGTAGATGGACTGAATCTCACCAAAGCATGGGGTCTTTGTGAATTTCTTATGCTGTCACCAGGTCAGAAATGGACAGGAGTGACATATGGACTCAAGGGACTACACCCCAAACACAGGGCTTAGCCTTGGCTTGCATACAGCCTTTATTTTTGCCAATACTCCATACATGTACTGAACAGTGAGTGTGTGACAAACCCAGCACAATCTGTGGTAAAATTCGACAATTGTTCCCAAAAAGAGATAAAATAGGTGTATATATATGGCTTACACCCATACTCAGTTATATAAGAATGCTTTATTCTGGTAAAACTGGTGTTTGCAATAATTTTTTTATTTATTTAAGAGATAGCAAACAAGGGATAAGGGGATAAACTGAAGATGGGGAGCTACTGAACAAAGATTTAAGAGTTGGAAAAGTACATATCTATTTTTATAAGAGCATTAGAAAGGAATTTCAGCCAAATGTCCTTCCAGAAGAATCAAGCTGGTAGCTGAGTGACTTCAGCACCCACTGACACCGGAGAGAGTTTCGAGCGCCAAGAATCTCCTGAGGCTGACAGACGTTATCTTGAATGATCCGTGCAGGCATGTTCTATAGAATCAAATAGAGATGTTGCCTTCCACATGGGAAAAACTGCTGTCAGGCTGTGACCTGACATGATCTGACAATCAAAAATCTTCCATCAAACATCATGGATTCCATGATAAATTTGGGGTAGTTTGGGGGTTCACAGGAGGAAGATTATCAGCATAAGTTCTCTATTCAGATTGCAGTAGTGACAGTGACTGATTGTCAGTGGTCAGGAGAGGTATAGTTGTTCTTTGTTCCATACTTTGTGGTAGGGTTGCCCAGGGGGTTCACCTTGTTCTGAAGAACTCAAGGCTGACCATGACAGCTACAGATTTTTATGCAGGTCTTAATGAAGTTAAAAAAACTTCATAGGATTGAACCTTACCTAAAATATCAGAAAATCTTTTTTCTGACTGCTCACATGGTAAAAACCTAATCAACCGAACTGAGACAAGACAATTCCACAAGTGCTGTGCTCTGCTGGCACCATAGCACCCCTTCTCTGCTCACAAGATGTGTTGAGCTTCCACCCAGAAATACCCCTATGTTCTGTGGAAGATGCGTATGAAGGGCTAGAGTCCTCACTTCATTTTCAGACCACTGGAAGAAGCTGGATTGATGTTGACACATTTAATGCAGTAGGAACACAGCACTTGTTCATCTCCTGCGGTCTATAAATCTTTTCAGCTGAGGTGATGCCTTAAGTTTTAGCTTTCATATTTTTCAAATTCTGTACTGCCTTAGTGTGTGACTCTGAACTTCATATAAAGTGTTAGCAAGTTCTCTTCACAGTTTAGTTAGACAAAACCATCCTTTTCCAGCCCGAGAACCAAGGACACCGTTGCAACTTCAGGCCCAAAAAAAGTATTAACAGTGGCAAATTGAGGAGAGCAAACCGGGAGGATGGGAGTTCATAACCTGAAGCTTTAATTGGACAATTAAGCCCAATATATAAATGTACCAAAACTTATAAAAGTGTGAAAACTTGTGACCGATTGTCCATCTTGGGTGTAGCCTTGCCCCGGGCTCTTGTACTGCCCAAGGTGTATGCTTTGAAGGCCTTTTAATAAATACCTGCTTTATTCCTTCAACTCTGTCCAGCCTCTGCTCCAGGTAGCCTCTTAGGTATCAAGAGGTTCACAGCTGGACTGCTGAATGCTTTGTTCCTAGCTGGCTTTTGAAGTAGAGCACGTCTGAATGGCAGGCTGACGGAATTATGATCCATGGCTCAAATTGCTCCAAAGAGGAGTTAATTTTGGTTAGAGTATGGTGCTAATAACACCAAGGTTGTGGGTTTGGACCCCACATGGGCCTTTCTCATGGAAGTCTCTTTTAAGGTTTCTTTTTTTTTTTTTTTTTTACTGCAGTTCTTCTCTAATCAAGGTGCACATAAAAAAGAAATTGCTGATAGTAGGGTACAAAATCATGATGCCCAGAAAGCTTGGTATTTTTCTTAGAAAATCCTTGCTTTTACCTCACCAGGACTTTTTCCTCAGTAAGATCTTTGAAATGGCCACTAGGAACTGGAGAGCTTGGAGCACAGAAAATGGAAAGTTAAACCATCTGCACATGGCCTTCTTCATCCAATCAACCTAAAGAGCTCTGTGACTTTTTAGAACACATGCATAGTTTTGGTTGGTACTAGAAAATTAAATGGAGGTCTCTTTTGGACAATATTTTCCTCTCTGTCCCATGAAGTGTATTGGGCATCTGTAAGTTCTATGGAAACTTTAAAGGGGGAAATTTCAGGAACAGTGAAATATGTTGGTCAAAGTTTTGAGACAGCTTTAGGTTCCTCCTAAAAGGCTTCAAGGAAGCTAGGTTTCCATAACTCTACATTTTTATACTTTTGTTCCATCTCAGGTTCATACTGAGCATGCCTTTGTGCTCCTAACCCATGTATAACTCCCACAGCTATGTGCAGTGCAATGGTCATTAGCAGAATGTATCAGAAATTGCTATAGAGGCTAAATAAATTTTGCACCTATGCTGTTAAATAACACAGGTCAGGCATTGCTCCTTCTCTCTGAGGCAAACTGTCATGGCAAGACTTGAATCTACCTATTTAAACTTCCCAACAAACAGGGAGGCCATCTCCATACCTCCTTTAGGGAAAGACCTATAATGTTTTCTGTTTCTTGAGCAATACCCAGACATAATTCAGCAGAGGCAGAGTATTAATGGTTAAACAGACAGGTCAGTGCTTGAAGCTGTGCCTCATTGCTCTTATGTTTCCCAGTATAGGTCTAACAACTACTATGTTATGGTGAAAGGTATGTTGGAAGAAGCATCTAAGAAAATCTACAGTGAGAACTGTACATTCATTGCACCTAATTACTCACATAACTTTCAGAAATGAGCTCCCTAGGCAAAATGTATTTTACTTTGTTTGCTATTTTTATGCTAGTTATGTCAAGAACTCCTTTGTGAAAATGCCGCTGATTTAAAAAATGGACATTCCCTACAGATGTCAGTCTTATCTGAGGAATTCATCAGTGCTTTCCAGAGACCAGCTTGAAAAATTACCTCAAAATACAGCACCTTTAATAAAGTGGTGGTGATGGTGATGTTTACCCACAGAGGAGAAATAGCAAAAATACGGCAGGACACTGAGAATTGTCTGGCTTAAGACCCAAGACCTCCACCTGGTCAAAAATCAAACCAAGTGACACTTTTGCACATCAATGACATAAGCAATTGGCATTGGGTCCTGAATTGGCCTTGCAACTTTCGGGATTAAACCTAGAACAACTTCTGATTAAAGTGGCTTAGCAAACGGATTGATTTGCTTTCATTTAAGTAGCTGGGCACAAGGCACAAAACGTGTCCATCTCTGTTCCTGATTTAGTGTTACACACGGCTCTCTAAGACACTTTCCCAAATGAGTGTAGTGTGGCTAACAGCCTAGAGCTTCAATACTCCTAGAGCAGCTTTGATGCGTGGCTTTGTTGGAACACATTTCTTTGACTGGAATATTGGTTGGGATGTTATTTTAGCTCTTTCTGTGTCCTTCATGAGGCACTTTGGAAGCATTGGTCACTCATTGAGTGTATAATGCAAATATCTACGAATTTCTTGAAAATGCTTTTTGTTTAGTCTGCCTTCTCTTTGATCACTATGCAGCATTATGCATTTGGAATATGAGAGGCAGAAATAAAAAACTATCTTTGAGATGTTATTTCCACTTTTTCTTCTCTAAGTTATGTAGTTTTGTTCTCTCCACTAGTTTTAACAACAGCTCAGTAATTCAGAAGGGAAGGATTTAATATTTACATTTTCAATGATTTAATAATTTTCTTTTTTACTTTCTAATGGATTAATTTATATGCTTTATGCTCACACCGAACTTTTTTTTTTTTAATTGTTCGCTTGATTTAAATGTATTAGCTAAACAGCCTCTGGTTCACTTCTTGTAGGAGAAGGAAACATTCAAAGTTACCAAATATTTTACTTACAGTGACTGGTTTACCACTTATTGCTGGCTTCAGAAAGGGTCACTGCCAGCACTGTTTTTCCCAAAGGCAAGATACTAGTTCTCTCATTGAGTAGAGCCAGCTTTTTTTCCCTCTCTCTCTTTTTCACTGCCAATTCTGCTACTGATCTTGTGCAATAAAATGTGCTTGTCAACGAAAATGTCAACTAAGTTTAAAAAGAATAGTCTGAGTAAAACTAAAAAGTAAATTATTTAAGTAGAGTTGTAGTTGAAACTTGAAAGAATTTTGTTTGGTGGTTTTCTTTACATCATTCTGCCAATGGAGGAGGAACTCTGAATTCGTAACTAGTGAAGCCCTGTCATAAGTGGGGCTGACAGTTCACATTGAAAATTCTGTTTTCTTCTTTCCCAGGAAAGCAAGTCAAAGTTAAACCAACAAACTATTGTTGGCAAGTGCCTTACCTTTGTTCTATGCTTCCTTATAAATTAACCACTTCTGTTTTCTAGGTTGCCTGTAAATGGAATTCCTAGAATTTAGAGTCCCATATTAGCTATATTGTTTTAAAATGCTATTGCATCCTTTTAGACACTGACTGGATTTAGAACATCTAAGAATCTCTATCACAGCTTACTCACAAATGGTAATGAATAAAAAGGAAATAGACTGTGAAAGCTGGTTAGTACATTATGAAAGCAGTTAGAAATTGGACCATCAGCTCCCAAAATTTGTAATGGTAAAATATCAGTGAAATTAAGACATTTCTGTGAACACATCAATACTGTATCTGATCTATCAGTATGATGATATACTGAATTTTGTACTTGTTTGCATACAAAATTTCACTGAAATGGCCAAGACAGGACATTTGCACATTAGAGTTAGAATGTATCTAAATGTAAAAAAGAGCTGAATTTACTGTAGAATTGCTCTTGATAGCATTGTGTGCTTGGAACTCTCTATAACCATACATTTTTTTCTATATATCTATATATACATAACCTCTATTCTCTACTAATTGACTTATCAGTATATACTACAGTATATACATGGCCAGTTCATTAAGGTTAATTTGTTCAAAAATATTAGAAGCATTAATTTCTGGCTTATAGCTAATGTCTGCTCCCAGCCAGTATCTTGTTTCATCATTAGTGTCAGCTAAATTATAACTCACACCCAACTGTTTTTACACTATCTAATAGAATCAATTGATGCAATGGTTGACAAGATGCTGTTTTGCATTTTGTCATCTCACTAATGCACATGGCTTAAAGGCATTGGCATCCATAATGTGGGGCAGTTTTGTAGGAGGCACAGAATAGGCTGAAGCTGCAAGGGCCATTTTCATAAAATATTAATGAAATTGAAAAATACACTGGGGTTGAAGGCTTGTCTGCTAAATGTAAGGTAAAATCTATTCTGTTCTGCTTTCTGATGACTGTAATTAGCAGCCCTAATTAAAAATTCAAACCTTGTGTATATTTGAAAGCATGAATCTTAGCTCTCATAGTGTTTATTTCCTTTACAAAGTATTTTATTTTACAACACTAATTGAACAGGATCCTTCCTAGCCTGACAGCCGCAGCTGGCTGGAGCCAGTTTATGTATCCAGTCTCTCTAGACTACTTCCTTTTGTAAGCAATAAAACATCTTTAAAAAACATGTATATGCTCTCTATGAGCCATTAACTCTGTGTCACCCAGTGTGGAACTGGCCATCCGCACACATGCATTGTTGTTTCCTTCACTTAAAAGTGACCTCTTTGAAAAGGCAGCTTTTTTCTGATCTTCAATATTTAATGTGGATTTACTTACATTAAATGACCACCTTTCTTAAGGGGACTTGGCCCAATTCTGACATTATTTATGAACAGCATATGCTGTGCAAAACAACGGAAGGAATCACCATTAGTTCCAGTAGAAAAATCTACTTTTTATCATCACTTTGTGTAGTTATTTTGAAATTCATGGTCAAGATACTAGGGACCCACTAGGGAATATATGACTGCAAAGCAAGTCCAAATTGATTATATGCATGTTACACTCTGAAATCCAATTTACAGTGAAGAAGAAGGTGTGAATGGGTTAAATTTTCACTGTCGTATTTCCTCTTTTCACTGTTTTCCACAGTAATGGCTCTAAACTGTACTATTTCCTATTTCCCTTTCCATACTCTGTAAAGAAGCCAACACCAGAATTTTAATGTCTCATACAATGTCCATAATCATAAGGAATATTTTCCCTCAGAACCTTGTATTTTTGGATGGGTGGACCTCTTATCTCCTTGTGTCAGACCAACGAGGCCATAAGAGGAGGGAACAAGGTGAATTTAAGACAGAAAAGGGTCGTGGAAGACATTCCATGGCTTTGTTAAGTGAGTTCTTCACTGATTTATGTGAGAAAATGAAATTTGATGATGCACCTTCTCTGTGACAAACAGTCTGATCTTGCAATTCCTGCTCAGGCAGAATAGACTTCAGTGGGAATTTAGCCTGAGTAAGGAATGCTGGATCAAGTTCAAAGATCAGCAGGAAAATAAAAATAGTCAGGAGAAATCCAAAATAACTCAGTTCTGAGGAGCTGGGATCCACGTGCCAATAATTAAGGTTGTAAAGCTACAAATATAATTTTATGATACTTAGCACTAATTTGTAGTGTAGCAATGAGAGTTTAACCTGAAGTATATGTCTGTTTCTATGTGCTGGAAAATAATTTAAACACTATCAGCACTGCCAGTGTTTTAATTTCTGAAGACTGTTTCCACTCTGCATTGTAATACAGCTGAAAATTTCTAAGCAGTTTTCACAAAATGCTTTGAAATTTTAAAATTAAATTCTGTTTCTAAAAGTTACATTTGGATCAATTTTTTTATCTTTCATGTTCATTCTTGCCCAATCTGTAGCCAATGAGCATGCAATCAAGAAGTCTTTCAAACACCTCATTCTCACAGAGCAATCTCCACAAGTGTTTCAGCTCAGGAAAAGCAGCACAAGTCCATGAAATTTCATTTTGCTGAGAAAAATTCAGACAAGTTCTGTTAGGTTACTCTAAAAATCACTGTGAGATACAGAAAGGGACTAGAAAGATGACACAAGTCATGTTTATTACCATCTGTTCCTCCCTGTGGTAGGATGTCCTCCTCTTTCAAGCATTCATAGTTTTGGGCTGTGAGGCACATCCAATATTGGTCCTGGGATGTCATCCAGGCATTTGAGTAAATGATTCAGACATATCACCTCTTTATCAGAATGAGAATGGGATTTGCAGTCTCTTCTTCCTTCCATGCTGTATTTTCCACAGGTAAGGCCAGAGAGAAGATGCAACCTTCTTTACCTATGTGACAGAGCACAGTCTGAGACAGCGCAGGTAGATCTGGAGGCATCCAGACACCTCCTCAGCACATTTGTCCTTAGCACCTGTGTTTATTGCTTCCTCTCCTTTCTTTTACTTACCTGTCCTGGATCTAAAAACACATGCAGAACCTAATGAAACAAACCACACTGTGAGTTTTCGCTGAAGTTTCACAGGGAGGTTCCCTCCATCCTTTCTAAGATTCTTAGTGAAAAACCCATACTTGGGTATTTGGGCAAGAATCCCCTCGCCTCCTAAAAGCCAAACCTGGATCCAGAGATCAACCCCTCATCTCCTAGAGCCAAACCTGAAGTCTCTAGGTCACCTTTGATCTAACCATGGGCATCAAGTTTAAAGTAGTCAGCAAGTCTCCCTTTGTAGTCAAAGGGGAGTGTCCTAGGAAGCCCACCTTTACTGAGCACTTAGCAAGGCTGAGCTGAACAATCCTTCCAAGAGAGTGATAGCTCTTTCTACCAACATAAACCACAGCTCCTAGATGATCACAGGTGGGTGTGATATATCAACCCTTATGACATCTCTCTGGATGATTGTCACAGCTTTCTCCTCTCATGACAGCTGAGAAGAGTCCACTAATCCTTTAGATGCCACTTCACTTTGTAGAGGGCCTATTCCTATAAACATCCCCGTGACTTCTTATCTTGCAGGATCTGAAAATCACAAAAAAAATGAACAGTCCAGGATCAAGAACAGACCAGCAAGAAGAGTAAAATATGAGGTTTTTACTAGTTTATTTAAATTTGAAAATTATAAATTGTTAACAGGAGCTGAGCACAGAACTATCTCGAGCTTTTGAAACCATTTGAAACAGAAGAATATCTATAATTTGTGTCTGGTAGTTGGACTGTGGGTTACTCCAGTAGAGAAAAAATTAAATGTATATAAGCACCCAAGAAAGATGCATTCATTAGTTTGAAGAAAGTACAGAGCTGTATAGGTTAAAGGATGTGTCAGTGCTATGAATTAGGTGATGTGTTTATTATTTGTTTAGTAATTTGGATTGAAAAACCGTTGCCTGGGTCTGGCTTGCCACTGTTAATAGGTAGAGTAAAAAGATTATAGTCCAAATCACATAGAGTGTGCTATCTGTAGTCTTAAGATGATTATTTACTCATTTCTGAAGAGCTGTCTCTGCAGAATTCAGCTCCAACATTTATATATTTATTTTTTTTAATATGTATTTTCTTGAAAATGCTATTTTGTGCTATATTGTTAAATTTCAGTCTAAGGTATATATTAAAGTGTTTTTTGAGGAACTATTAGTGGACTAAAAAATTCCCATACTACTCTTTTTCCTACAGAGATTCTTTTGAACTACATTATTAATAGAGCAGGTTATGTTAAAAACTATAGTAAATACAGAACTCTAGTTAGTTAAAGACTTTCTCAGTTAAAGTCAAAATAAGGGACATACTGAGAAGCATTGGTGCAGGACATCCAAGGATAAACTGGTTAAATGCTGTAGTCCAAAGTAAAGAAGCTTAGGATTTTCAACACAAATACCACTTGGTCTTATGACTCAGCATTCCTCACCTGTGCTGTTGGCACAGTGAGTTCCTGTGCCAATAGTTCCTCTAGTGGAACTCACATAAGTTTAGTTTAAAAGAGTGTCATAAGGGAAAACTAGAGCAGAAGACAAGTAAAACTTAGTAGGTTTTAAATTATGGTTCAGGGATTAAAGCAATTACTTTTAAAGAGTCATAAACTAATATGTTGCTGAATTTGTCTCTTTCCTCCCTCAAGCTGTCATACCCCAGGCAATTGCCTTCACATCACGTATATCATTACTTCTTATCTCTCCCACCAATGAGAGCAGCTCCCAGGCATGGATGCACTCAAAATGAGCAGAGACTTTCAGGGCATTTCCAGTCCATCCTCCTTTTTCTGTTCTTTCTCCTAACAGGACCATGGCTTATAATGCTGTTTCACAACCAGCAGGTACACATTACCCTTGTTAACTTGTTTTGCACTTGCTCATGTAGAGAAATAGCTCTAAGGATGAGCAAAAGGGAGGAGAACTTGACCTGTTGGCCTAAGCAACTTAGCAAGGTCATCAGTTCAGTGCTGACATCTGCCTCCAGTCCACAGATGGTGTTGCTCTAAGGATTTTTTTGGAACCTATTAATGCAGGGGGAGGAGGCAAGCAAGCTCTCATTACCTACTGGTGAAAAGGGAAATAGTCATATATACTCTTGTTATAATTCATACTCATGTCAGAGAGGTGACTGGATCATTTTATCCTATACAAACGATAGTTATAGAACTTCTAGGACAGGCAGAAAGACTTAATTGCTTCTTTCTGAGTCACACACATAGTTTTCTTATCTTATTTTCTGTACAGACACATGTACTCACGTATGCATATACAGAAACATACAGAGAGCATTATAGAAACTAGACTAATTCTGTGATATAGAAAAAAATCCCTGGGAAAGTTCTGTTGTCCAGTCTAGTAAGGTGATCATATAGAGTGCTGTCTATAGCACTGGCTTGCTATGCCATATGTGAGCAAATGGGAAGAGCCTGTGGGAAAAGTTTCCATATTTCAGATTACAGAGGAAGCATTTACCTGGTGGACATTTTTTTTTGTGATAACGATGCCTGCTTTGGGCTTCAGATAGCTGAAGGAATTTTCAGAAGTCGTTGTGGTCAGTTTGGTTTGATGATAAGGCAATGTGCTCCATGTGTACACAAGTACAGTCCTTATATTAGGAGAAATAGGCAGCTGAAAACTTACCAC